>NDXB01008379.1:58438-71854 GCA_002631895.1 Agapornis roseicollis | reverse complement strand
TGTTTCTTTTTTATTGGGTTTTTTTTTTTTTTTTTTTGTTTTAATTCAGTTGCAAATTAAAGGTAGTGAAATAGCTGCTTCTTTCATTGAAACTGGTAGAAGTCCAACTAATTTCAGTAAATTGGCCTCTCCTTGGCTAAGGTCAGTTAAATGAAATTGCTATGGACCTAGAGTGGAATAATTCAGGGCTGAATTTGTCCCAGCAGCAATACATCATAAACCAAAGTTGTCAATCTTGCGTTGCTATCATTTATTCATTTCAGTCTGGAGAATACTGCATGTTAAGATGTGCATTGTAACTTTACTTTGTACACAATGGAGCAGCTGTTGATGTTGATAGGCTTTGTGAATGTAAACTCAGCCCTTCAGGTGACAAACTTTTTGCAAGTCCACAAACAAAATGTAACAGATCTTAAGGGGCAGGTGGGGTTTGTAGGAGTTGGTGGTTTGTGTGAATTGGTGTTGGTTTGGGTTTTTGTTTGTTTGATTTGTCCTTTTTTTTTTTTCTCTTCCCTTCCCCCAGAAAGAAAGAAATGTGAAATGACACAAATATGCTTTTGAGTATTTTCAGTATTTTCCCTGTAGTCTCTTGTAGGACTCTTATGGCATGTATCATGGAGTTGTGCATTGAATTAAGGAAACAATGTCAAAAATCACAGCTAAAGCCCTAAATACTCTCTTTCTAAGCTTCCATGGATATGTTCATCTGGGTACCTCAATGTTTGGAGCTACAGTAAAAGAATGAAATGCTTTGAGGGATAGGCAAACTAATGGTAAATTGAAGGATGAACTTACACTTTTAAGAATTATTTTGCTTTCTGGAAGGCAAAAAGGTATCTTCAGGTTTCAGTTGCTGTCATCCAGATATGGCATTGTCAGTGCAAAGCCTATAGGCTCTCAGTGTGCATGGCTGCCAAGCCAGTTGTGGCATTATATTCCCCAATGTGCTCACCTAAACTGTCATCTGCTGTCCTGGCCAAAGCAAAGTTATTCAGCTTCCCAGCTTGCATACAGGAGAACTGTTGTGATTTGCTGGGAATCTTTCTCATATCCTATTACGAATGAGATCCCAAATGATTTTTCTCTTTTGGGCAAGCACATTTCTGTTAACGTTTATGAGACTTATGTGAGCAAATGAGGACAGAACAGCTCAGTAAGTGTTCCTTGACCATCATGAAGACCCATGTATTGATTTAAGAGTGTATAATTTTATTAATCTCTGGAATTTAATCTAAATTGCTCTGTTGTTCAATGTTCTCTTCTTTTTTGGAAAAAATAATCATTGTGATGGAAAATAATGTGGTGCAGCAATATAACTGAAGGAGATTAAGTGTTTGTCATAGTTATCCATCAAAAGGTTGCCTTAAAAGTAAGATTCAGTTTATAAGTGTTGATGCTGAAAGAATTAGAATTAAACGTTTGTAGATAGATGTAATTCATTAATTCCTTAACATGATTTTCCAGACCATTTGACATATTTATACTATTGTCTATTTTTGCCAATTGTGTGGCCTTAGCTGTTTACATCCCATTCCCAGAAGAT
The DNA here is from genome assembly GCA_002631895.1 of Agapornis roseicollis. Taxonomy (NCBI): domain Eukaryota; kingdom Metazoa; phylum Chordata; class Aves; order Psittaciformes; family Psittacidae; genus Agapornis; species Agapornis roseicollis. The sequence goes on along the minus strand of NDXB01008379.1, from coordinate 70,311 downwards.
GATTCTAATTCAACAAATCATAATTTGGTAAGTACTCTTGAGTTTTTAATATTTGTTTGCTGTACTTTAACTGGATGGTCATGATTAGCTGTTAGTAAAAAAGTTAAAATTGATATATAGTGAAAATTTAAAATAGAATGTTTATGAAATTACTTTGGTGTTTTTTCAGTTTTACTATGTGCTCCCGTATGTCACATGTTTAAAATACCATTTTTCAGAAGTTAAATTCTTTGGAGTGGCATGTACATTAATATTATGCTGCTTGTATAAATGTATTTGTGTGGTATAAAAACTCTAATTCCTATTGCTTATACTAATGAAATATATTTACTAGCTGTCACTGTGCTTCTGACGCTTGTTTCAGTCCTGAAGTTTTACTGCCTTTCCTTGTATACTTGTCTAGTTTGTTTTGCTGTGTATTTTACTAAATATGTTAGCTTTTAATGAGAGGATGGTGGGGAATCTTACATTAATACATTTTAAAGTGATAGGAACATCAATGTGTATTTTAAAAGCAGTCACTGCTGGTGTAAGTGATCTCTCAAAAAAGGGATGCTAATGCAGTAAGCAGTGTGTGGAGATGTATTTCTTCAATTGAAAGTAGAAACTAGAGTTGCAGTTGAAAAAATACAATGAAAACAAATTTTGTGTTAATTCTGTATTAAAACTTAGAAAAGCTGTTACATTCAAGGGTAATAATTGAATTATATTGCAATAATTATATCGTTATAACATAATCACCATCTTGAAATAGTTGAGTTCAGTAGTTCTGTACATTCAAAATCTGCATGTGACTTTTTCTGGGTGAGGGGAGGTTTCTTCATAAAATGACGAGGTACCAGTAAGTAGGCAATTTTGTATTAATTTACCTGGAAAATTTAGGTTGATGTGAGGTTTTCAATTTATGAACATGTTTGTGTGATTTGTGGTGTGTAAGCCTGTTTATTTTCCTGAAAGTAATTATTCTGTGCATATGACCCATTTTATATATTTTTTTGTTTATCAAGCTTAAGCAAATATGGACAATAAAAAGTAGTGGAACAAGGCAGAATAATCCAGGTCACTGTAAAGAATGATTTATGCAGCTGTCTATCTAGCCAACCAACAGTCTTTATTTTTCTCTTCTTCCCTGTCCTCCCCCCCTTCATCCTGAGAAATCAGGGCACAAATCTCCATAGCTGTCAATCCACCAAGAGATCTGCTAATAACTAATTTCATAATGCATTACATGAAAAGGGTAAAGCTGTTAGTTGTGTCAGAGGCTAATAAAGCAGCAAGAAATATTGTTAGCATTAGTTTTGTGAGGCTAGTGCATTGACATTTTCATCCCTGATGGTTTTTCTTTTTTTTATCTGATGTGGCCAGGTTTGTCTAAGCAAAAATATATATATGTATTTTTCTTAGTAAGACATCCTTATGCTTTTTAAGTAGAAGGGGTCTTGAAAACCCCCAGTTACATATGTACGAAGCTTACGTAGCTATTTAGAATTCTCTCAGATTCCCATTTAAATTTGCATTCTGTTTCTACTGATGTTGAGTAATTCCACTAAGTTTGCTCAGAGAACAGGATTTATCCTGGCAATGTACTTTCAGGTGCTGGGACAGATTTGAGCTCAATAAGGGAACATCCAGGAGCGTCCCATGTACCTTATCTAATAAAATAAATAGTTCTGCAATGAGCCACATTGGCTTTTCTTACAACTGAAGTTCTGCATCATGAAATACACTAACCAGTGGGTCTGGGTTCATGTCTCTTCTTCTGGTATTTCACTGGTGTTTTCTAGTGTAGACCCACTTCCTTTGTTGAACTCTTAATGTATATTCAAGTGTACTGTGAGAGAATATTATATAAGAGCTGAGTTAGAGATCTTCTGGCTTGCTTTGGAACCTGCTTGAGTATGCATTTCCTGATGCTGGAGGTGTATGTATAGATACATATTTGAGAGAGAGGACTCTCAGTTGTCTTATGGTGGAAGTAGGGGTTATTCTGTCAAGTAACGCTCAGGTCTTCTGTGATACTGGTTTAAAAACTGAGACCAAATCCTAAAAATTGGTATTAAATCCTATGAATAGGTTTGGTGGGATTTTAGCCCCTGGATGTAGACATGTCTTCCATAAGCCCTGCGCTGCTGGTGCGACCTTGCTGGGAGACTGTACCCTGCTCCAGCTTTAATTCAAGTTCAAAAGCTGAGCAAAGTAACATAATTTCCTCTCTCCTTCCAGCAAATGTGTTTGGTCCTACCAGCCCCATAGCCCCTTTGTGTCTCTGGGACGCTGGCGTTCATTGACATGGTGCAGATTGCAGCACTTGTATCATTTAGTGTTTTGGGGGGAGACCAGAGCGAGGAATGGGAACGTGGCCTGCCTCTAGAGCCTTCACTTCCTTACTTTGCGAACTCCAGAAGTTCAGCTTTATAAATTTTAGTTTTGTTGTTGTTTAAGCTGAGCCATAAATCAGACCACACAGCCTCTGTCTCACTCCCACCTTCCCTCCCCCCCCAAGCCCTGCTCCTGGAGGGATGGGGAGGAGAGTCGAAAGAATGCAGCTCCCATGGGTTGAGATAAGAACAGTCCAGTAACTAAGGTATAACACAAACCACTACTGCTGTCACCACCAATAATAATAATGATAGGGGAAATAACAAGGGAAGAGAATACAACCGCTCACCACCCGCTGACTGACACCCAGCCCAACTGAGCAGTGATCTAATCCTTTCAGGGTAACTGCCCCCAGTTCTTCATCCTGGGCATGATGTGCTGTGGTATGGAATACCTCTTTGGCTAGTCAGGTGGCCTGTCTCTGCTTCTTCCAGGCTTCTCCTCCTCCCTGGCAGAGCATGAGACTCACAAAGTCCTTGGTCAGAGTAAACATGACTTAGCAACAACTAAAAACACTGGTATTATCAGTGCTGTTCCCAGGCCGAAAGTCAAAACCACTGCACTGCACCAGCTACCAAGAAGGAGAAAAATGACTGCTACTGCTGAACCCAGGACAAGTTTGCATATGAATCTAGGGCTTGATTCTCAGGAAGTAAATCAGTGTTGCTTCATTGAGTTGAATAGATTAATTGCTTTCCATCAGCTAGCTGAACTGCCTCATATTTTTTTAATTTGTAAACAGAGACCTTAAATATTTATTTATCTGGATTTTTCTTTTTGTGAATATGAAATACACATAATTTGTAATCAGCCATGGAATGAGGAAGCAACGGTACAATAGGTCAAAAACCACTGGGAAGTGGGAACTGGAAATGAAAATGGAAACTTTTCTAGTTTTTCCTTGGGGTAGAGAGAAGACCATTTGCATGTCTGAGAATTTGAGCAAAGTGTTCATTCTTCATGACTTCATGAAGTCATAAAGTCAGCCTCAGTCCAAGGATGTGTGTGCAGAGCAGGTATTCTCTCCTCTTGTGGTGGGATGTTAGAAGGTGGCTTCTGTATGATGGAATTTCCAAGATTTGTAAGAGAAACTTGAAATAAAATTTCTAAGTCTGTCTTCACCTGTGACTGGGGCAGTGAAGCAGTGACCATCTGTCATCCACCAAGTGCTGGCTGAGCCCTGTGCTTACCTTCTTGTGAATGTTTCAACATGTGATGTCTAGTCAACAGAGTTGTATGTTACAGTAGTAATGGTAAAAAGAAATTTTAGCACAAATTACCTGTAAATATAGCAAGCATTTTAAGAAACAGGTTGATGTGTCTTAAGAGAAATAGCAAATCAAATGTATACATATTTATATATTGTTTTAAAATAGGTGGTGTCTTGAATATCTGTTGTTCTTGAATGTGAGTTTTTAATTTTAAGCCTTCTCGCAGACATCTATCTTAGGTTATTTGTGAGAACCCTTGTTTTTAGAACAGTAGACTATGGAAATTGATGGTGTAAGCTAAGTGTAAGGGTGGGACAATTGAGTGTTTCTGTCAGTCACTCATCTTTGCTGATGTGCGAGTTGTGATATTGAAGTTTTTGTGACAGAGCCAGCAGTATGCAATGACGAACTTACAATAACTTAAGGAAGCAATAAAACATTTCTTTGTGATATCAATGACTAAATTAAGCAGATGGTAATCACTGATGTGGGGTAGGAGTCCCTTTCATTATTAGTGTGTTTGTCTTATCTTCTGGGCAGGCAGGCTTAGAGTTCTGTTTTCCCTTTTTGCTGTTCTCTGAGAACAGAGGGTGTACTACTGCTGTTTCCTTGCACATTGGATTCATAGTTATATTCTCTCTCAAGAATAATCTGTTAGTACTGGGTGATAAAAAACAATGTGTTACAAACAAAGCAGAAGTGCCGAGTTGAGTTCAGACTGGATGTGTTTGACCACTTGCTGAGTGCTGCAGTCCTGTGTTCTGTGGGAAAGTTTGTCTAATCCTTTGTCTAAACCACCTTGACATGTGTCTCTGATGTGTGCCAGGAGAGGCAGGAGGAAAGGATCTTCTTTTCTGTACTTTGAGTATCTCTCTCATGCTTTTCTATACTGCATGGAGTGCAATACAAGCTAATAAACTTTAAAACCAGTTACTGAACTTGATTCTGAATTCTACTTAATAATTAGTCCCTAATCACTTCATGTTCTTTCACACGTGGGCCCAGGCTTTCTGCAAGTAGATAGGTGAAACTATTATTGAGACAGAGAAGTTGTTTTTCTCTTACAGCAGAACAGGAGCAGTGTATTCTGGGATGAAATACTCATAAGCTTACTACTTTGTAAGTTAATGTAGTTTCTTTCATCTACCTTCGGAAGTTTCAGGTGATCTGAACTTTGCACGCTTGATTCAGCTTTTCTTTCAGCTGGGTTTCTTGTCTGAGCTCGATAAGAAGCTGTTTCTGGCGGGAAGGGTTTCCTGTATATATCTGTATTCTGTTTCTGTCTTTTACATTTTTCTCCCCATCTGTGGTATGCTTCCCCTCATGTCTTTTGTGAGCTTCCCACTCCTTCCTTTCCTTCTTATCTTTTGTGCCTACCCTCTGGCTTTCCTCTATGTTTACTTTTCTGTTTGTCCTCTTCTGAAGATTGCTTTGCTCTATCCCACTCTCCCACCTCATTTTTTTCTCTTGTATCATCCTGCTGTTCCATATTCTGCTTTCCTGAGCTTTGCCTCCTACTGACTTTCCAACTGGTCTGACTAGCACTGGACTGCTTTACAAGGCACAGTGCAAGTCTGGATCTTGGCTCCAGTCAACCTTTTTGATTGTTGCAAACAAAACAAACAAACAAAAAAAAAAGAGGTAAATGTGAACAATAAGGAACATCCATCCATTGAGAGTCTATGAAAATGACACCCCTGAAGTCTGGGTTGAGTCTACTTTGGGTGTACTGCATCTCTAGTGGCTAGACCCTGAAGGGTTTCAATGGTGACACTGTTCTCCTTGAAAAGAGATTGATACTTGCATAAATTACAGCAAATCGGCAAGTGCAAAGTCATGCAAGTAATGGGCTTGACCCTAATGCATGAAGGGCTGGAACCTAATGGTAATTAAAGACTCTATGCCCCTGATAAGAGGATTCTTCAGCCTTGTTTCTGACTACTGTTGTCAGTGGGGAGCCTCTCAGAGAGTGTGGTTTTGCATTAAAAGAAGGTCTTTCCAGCCTGTGCTTACACAGCAGGTCGCATGATGGTCCTGGACACCTTTTTTTCTTCCAGGCAGTTGGGACTGGGAGAGCCATAGTAGTGGACACTGCTACAGAGAGATAATGTTTGTGGCTGAGCTTTCAGGCAAAGATTTCCTCTGTAAGTAGATTTAGGTGGATATTTCAGTAACTCCAGCAACAGTTGTCCCTGAACTGTTAGCTGTGCCTTCAATCTAGGGCACAGCTGAGAGTACTCTGAGAAGACCTGGTTGAACTTTTGACTTGGAGATGTCAGACTTCCTATCCTTATCTCATTAGCAACCCTATGACTCATTAAGTTCTCTGGCCACATAAATAATTAAGTCATCCATTGAAAAAGTTATTTTTTACCTTACTTACCCTTTACACATAGCTTATCTGAAAATATTGTTGTACAGTGTTATTAGTTTTAACCACATTTAGTAAATTTTTTTGTTTAATTGTTCTGTGATATATTTTAGAAAGGCTTCTACATATCCTTACTGTCTTATCTTTGTTTACTTTTGTGGTTCAGGTGTCTTTAAGGCCTGGATCTATTTCCCCTTACTTAGAACATTCTTTCAATCTAAATAACGTACACTGATTTTTTTTTTTCTTTGGATGCTTAGCTGATGTTCTTTTCTAATGTCTCTGCTAGCTGGCACACAAGTCACCCTAGTAAAGTTTTCAGGTAAAATGAAAGATAACTTGTACTCTACTGAAAAATACTTCATTTTGTATATGGAAGAACATGATGGAGATGTGATAATGCTTGTGTGTATTTAGCCAAGCACCTAACTGCTGGTACTAGAGGAAAATGTCATTAAATTTAATTTGAAGAAGGATTCAAAAATATTTGATCTAATTGTAACTGATATACCACAGGAATTTTATGTTGCATATCAATTCAAGTCAGTGAGATGTATTTATAGCTCTGTGTATGAGTATTTAGGAGGGCCTGCAAGAAAAAACCCAGATGTTAGTAATTGTCCTTTTTCTTTTCACACAGGCTTAAAAATGAGCAAGCTTGAATTCCTTGGCCATCAGTTTATCTCCACTCGTGTAAATGTTCTCGGGGATAGTTTCAGTAATTTTTTAGGTGCTGCTTTTAATGTACATCAATTACCCTGATGCCTATTTTATCATTCAGAAAACCCAGGAAGTAACTATTCAACTACTGGAGCAGCCTAACTTATCTTTCTGAAAACTAACAGTAAAGCTGTTTGGTCATTAGGTGAGGCAACATGCATCAGTAAGTAATTCTTGCACAGCTGCAAGAATTCCTTAATAGATGACATTTCTGTTAAAAATATTCTAATGCTGTGCTCTGCCCTATCTTAATATTTACATTTTTTCATATTGCTGTATGAAACTACATATATGAAACTAGAAGTATGTACTACTTCCAGTAGTATGCATTGGCTGGTTATTAGGGATTGACTTTACTTAGCAGTGCAGATCATGTATTTACAAAAACCTTTTCTCCTTTGTGGAAATTCTGAGTTGGTGGTTTACACCCACTTTGTCCTGTAGCTGGTTCCAAGGCCTGTCCTGTCTGCTGTGCAGGTAGCAGCAGCGTAAAAATGTTCTTGAATTTTCTTGGTAAACATAATTGCATGTGTTGAGTCCATCTCTCGTGGTGAATGAAACAGAAATTCCATTTCACACTCTGGCGTAGAAAAAAGGATGTTCCTGAAAGTAAGATATGACCAAGGTGACTGGCAATTTCCAACTGGTAGAAAAGTCGTTTGGACTTGTAGAGGTTTGGGAATAACATAGACTAGTCCCTGTTGTTTATTTTATATTTATATGGGATCTAGCTACTCCAGCACAGCTAAAAATGGCTGTTTGGAGTGCAAGGGTATGGGAAGGTCCATAACTCCGTTTTACAGGTTTCAATTAATGACACTGCAAAAATGTTTTTCCATGTTTTTAGTTGCAGGAGATAGCTTCTCAGTTATCCAAACCCAAAAGCCTTGCTAAAAGATGTACTTAATCATTTCCATTTGAAAGGAAATGGTTTTTCCTGTGTTAAAAGTTGCAATCTTGTTCCTGTGGGGAATTCCTACCAAGGCTACTAACTGTCCTTAAAAAGATTTGCTGGTAGTGCATTGGCAACCTCCCTGGGGAGATACAGTGTAAATTCTTTTTCTATTATAGGCTAAAGTCAGTCTCCCCAGGCAGAATAGTGCTTGGTAAAGATGCGCCTGGAAAACTGTGAAACGTGGACTGGTTACAATAAGAGTAAATCTGTGTACTTCTAAATACACAGAATAATCTTAATAGTTACTGTATCAGTTGAATGGTCAGTGGGAAAACTATTAGATTTGACAATAAAATTGTTGTAATTCAGATATAAAGTGAGCATTTAAGGTGACTGGGAGGAGTTTGTGCTTTTCATACAAACAATTGGAATATAATAAAAGTTGATTTTCAAATGCTCTGAAAAGCCCCATGAACAAGCCTAAGCAAATGCCACAGCAAAAAAGGATTGCCATAAATACTACTTGGAATTGCTTTATAAAACCCATTTAAAAACTCTAGGTTATGCAGAATATGGATGTTTACTTTCTTTTAAAAAGATGTTTCATATAACAACTGGTGGTTTTGTTTGTTTGGTGTTTTTTAACATGGTCTCTGTGTGTGAATGCCGTGTCTTGAAATACCACGGAGTTGGAATCTATGGTTTTTGAAAGTGCTGGTCAAGGCTTGCATAATTTGAGCAGATATGGGGAAGTTTTGAGTGCTTTCAGGAAGCTGGCTCCTGGGTACTTCAAAAGACTCGTATAGCTGTTGAGAGCAACTAAATGTATTTTCTAATCTGGTGAATTTTTATGACTAGCTGTTTGCAGTGATGGTTTATTGAGTGCGTGAGTTGGTTCATCATTCATTTTTGCAACAACTCAGATTTGTTTATCCTGTGATGCATCAAAAACATTTCTTTACGTGAGCCATCTGGGTGGACAGGGCCATGAAGAAAGGGTAAATTAATATATAGTGATAGTGGGATAATATTAGTCAGGATGGATTTGGTTTTCAATGGTAGAGTTTTTGTTATTGTGTAATCCTCTGCAATAATATTTTCATCTAATGAATTGCAAATAGACTTTCATCCTCCCTTCCCTTCTCAGAGGAGATTGAAAGCATGTGCTTAGTTCTTGCTTGTATGTAATTCCCTTGGTAGCACAGATTAACACTTTACTGTTGTTCCTGTTTTTCCCTAGTAATTTTTATGACAAGTGCTTTTAGTGTTCCGCTCTTGAAGAATGCCTTGATTAAGCAGTGTGGTGATTCTCAGAAACCTGGGTGCTTGACTTCAGCATTTGAAAGCAAACTTTTAAGTATTTGTGATTAATGCTCTAAATTTAACTATGAAAATAACATTTTCAATGAAATCGACACAGCTGACCAAGATATGTAATTCGCCTGTTGAATGTTATTAGGGAGTATTATTGTAGGATATTACTGTAGTGCTTGATAGTAACATAAAGTTTTGCAGAAGATCCAGTGGCATAAAGGAGCATACAGAGTCAGTTACATTTGTATGGTATAAAGGCTGTAAAGCTCTTTACAATGTAAGAACATAAGTATAGGAAGGGTTCCTTGATAAGGTTCAGTAGTTGAACTATCATACTTTCCTGGGTTGGCTGAGGGTGGCTGCAGCCTCTAGCAAGATCACATCTGACACCACTCAGCTAATCGGAAAAATGCAGTCCTTCCAAGCAAATACCCCAAAGCTCTATTATGTTTATCAGACATTTTGTTAATGTAATTTTTCACTCTGATAGAATTATTATGATGTCATTACTTATTTTTTTCATATACCCATCCAGAATCTTTTAAAACATGTAACAATCATGTGTGGTGTAAGTCAGTTATTCATCATGAAATGATATTTATGTTAGTATATGCTTATCTTCATCCCAAGAGGACTTGCTGGTTCTAAGTTCAGGTAGCTCTGAAGAAATCAATAATTGATTTCTTGCTATAGTAAAGGGGAAAAAATGAAAGAAAATCATCTACCAAATTCTATAGATCATGTACATTTATTAAAATAAGGTCTCCAAATCTCTTGACACCCGTGACTTCACAAAAACAAAATGAAAAAAAAATCGGTGATAAAAAGAACAGTGTTTAACCCAACTGTACCTAAAACTCTCATGGTACTGAATGATGCTCAGTAAAGTTTGTGCTCTGAATGACTGCTGGAGCAAAGATAAATACTTCCAGGGACAAAGTCTCTGCTACTGGCAACAGAAAATTTCTCTACATTCTAGTACCAAGTTGAATGGTACTTAAATTTCTACATTTTGTGTTAAATATAACGAAGCTATCACATTTAACTGAAATTCCCTGAAACATGGTGTCATCAAAGGCCATGTTAGTTCACTGGCTAATGATACAGGTTTATGTTTGCATTGTCATGGGTGTGTTGGATAAGCCCATCTTAAGATCACACAAGCCATCTGTATTCTTAGTATAGTAAGAAAACCTTACACTGAACTCTGAAACTTCCTGGAGGCTTTGAGAGCTTAACACCCATAGTTAATGCAGGTTGAGCATAGGTGGATTGAGCATACAGAGACCTAGTCTGTCAGCATAGGCTAGATTTGTGACTTCTTTAAAGGGCTTTGCCTCCTGTACTAAAAGACTGTCAGCTGCTTCTCATATCTACATATTCTCTAAGCACTGTATGGCTGAGAGCTTTCATTGGTGTAGACGGAAAATAACATGGACTGCAAGTTGTAATGTAGCTCTAAGTCCTGAGAGCATTTCATTTTAGCCAAATACAGCAGAAACAAAGGTTGCAGTTATTTTTACATGGTTTTCAAGAACAGGAAGAGAAAGTTTGTGTTCCTCCCTCCCTCAAAGGCAGGCTTGCAGCAGGAGCCCACTAGTACCAAAACTTATCAACCAATGCCAGGCTGTAGGGATGAGGCTTTATTAATTTTTGTGCTTACAGACCTGCCTGTCTCCTCTAAGATGATCACTGAATTATGCAGGAAATAAAAGTTTGGTGCCACAGCAGAAAGGGTAAGAGAAAGCAGGTAAGATGTTGGTCAAGAACTTCAGAAATGAGCGTTGAATATTTTAGTTTGTGCCTGTGATCTCAGATGGGCTGTTTATCTTTTCAGTGTTTTGGTTTCCCACCTATAAAATAGTTTCCTGCTCTAAAAGGATATCAAATGGGGAGAAAAAAAGATTGAGTCTGTGAAACATACAAATATGGTAAATAGGTTTCATATGAACAGTAAAATGAGATCTGGGGGATTCTCTTCAAATAGCTTCCTATTTTATCTTTTCTTGGAAATGGTTTGGCNAGTGTTTTGGTTTCCCACCTATAAAATAGTTTCCTGCTCTAAAAGGATATCAAATGGGGAGAAAAAAGATTGAGTCTGTGAAACATACAAATATGGTAAATCGGTTTCATATGAACAGTAAAATGAGATCTGGGGGATTCTCTTGGAAATGGTTTGGCTGTCTTTCTGGTGCACACTTTCTGGTGAATTGTGTTGTCAGAGGCTATATTTTAAGTTCAGGAACGTAAAATGTTTTGGCAGCAAATTTTGGCGAGGAAAAAGTGATTGGTAGTGGCAATATAGGAACAGAAGGAACAGCCACTGTTCCCATAGTGATGCAGCAAAAGCAGTGACATTTAGGTAAACAGCAGTAGGAAAGGAAATTTGGGGGAGTTAATGTTAGATGTCTCAGATTCAGTAAGCTTCCATACGGAGTTTCATGTGTATCTGAAAATGCTAATGTTAAGCTTCTATTTGTTACATTAGTAGCACAAGTACCCCTTGATGCTAGTTGGTTCACTGACTTCCTTGAGCAGATCATCTGTGAATGAAACCAAGGCAGGCATCATTTTACTGAGCAAAAAGGAATTACATAAAGCAAAAGAAAGCATGAGATACTGGTTTTCACAGGTGTGCTCATGTGAACTCTCCATCTGGTGGGAGTTATACCATAGAAAGTGGTTTTAGCATGATCATGTGACACATGGATGGCAAGGGTATGTTTAGAAACCCTTGTAGCAATGTTATTGTTGATTCAAATATCACATATTTCTTATCCCAAACTTATTATTTTAAATATATGTATGAAAGCCCAAATGCAGGACCTCAGTATTCCTTTTACTCAGATTGCTATGGCAGAGGTGTTGGATGTAGTTGTGTGTATGTCTTTATGTACTGGTCAGTTCAAATTCTGGAGTCGTGTAAGGGATTTATCTTGAGGACTAAGCAAATAATTAGGTTTTCATTTTTTTTTTTTTTTTT
>NDXB01008379.1:41066-56743 GCA_002631895.1 Agapornis roseicollis | reverse complement strand
TTTTTTTTTTTTTTTTTTTTTTTTTGTAAAATGAATGTTTGCACTTTTAATTTTGTTTATAAGTCAGGGAAGAGAAACAAATATATGTGCCCAAGTGCATGCCAGAAGATACAAGTCATGTGGAGATGATTTAGTTTCTAGAAGATATCATCAGACTCTTCTACCGAATGCGTAAACCTCTCTTCTGCTGATTGTGGGAGAAAAAGTCTAAAAGCAACAATCTTATTTAAATATTCTTCAAACTACTAAACTTGGAAATGAGTGTGGCCATTTTATGCTGCCGTGCATCAGATTCTTGTTTCCAGTATGGCATTTTGAAGAGTTTGCGTTTGAGAGATGTGGCCTGTCCTATTAATAATGTCAAAATCAGTCCCTGGCAAACGTAAAGGACAAATCGGGGGGTTAGAGGTCTAGGTACTCCAGGCTATTTTTCACTTAGTTGGTTACTTACTTCCTTTTTTCACTTTTTCTCATTCTTCGTGGGAAGAAAGCTGGCAGTGGGAGCTTCAACCTGATATTTTCATCATAATGCACTTTCTGTCTTGGCAAGTTGTGGAAGCTCAACTGTTCTTCTGGGAACTAAATCTTGTAGGATATGAGCTGAGAGATAACCTCAACAGCTGTCAATGAATTTACAGGATTTGGGTGACTCTTCATACTCATTGCACATTCACAGTTTGTATAATATGTACTGCTGATTCTTGCTCTCTATTAAACTATTAGGAAGGTCACTGAGAACGGAAGTGCTTCAGTTTCTTGGGCAAGGAGCAGATACGTGGGCTTACATTTGTCTGGAGGAGGCATTTCCTCAGCTGACAAGCAGCATTCAGTGTGCCAGACACTCCAACACAGGGTCAGCTCTCTGCTCGTAAGGTGGCTGTGAAAAATATTTCTGCACTGTACAATTTGTAACCCCTTCTTAGTACATGAAACAAAGCAGGGGAATCCTGGGGCACAAGTTTTCTTATCTTTTCTCCTCTAAAGCTTTGGAGGAGTAACAGTAAGTAAAATGCCCATGAGTTTGAAGTCAATGGCTTTTTTGTGGCAGGGCCATTTCAGGACATACTGTATAAAACTGTGATCATGTATTTTAGCAAAGCTTTGCAAAGTAGCAAACACTTCCTCACTTTTACTTGCTGTTACTCCAGTCATGAATAGCTCATGTTAAAGTCCCACTGGAGTGGAAGAAAATAATTGAATTTGAATGTTAGTATGTTAATTTAAGTTTGTGGTGGAATATTTAAGAGGACTTTTTTTTTTTCCTATACTTGTGTGTGTGTTGCAGATGAAGCTCCATTGCTTGAAGACTTGAGTCTCTTCTGCATTTTAACAACCTGACAGTTTACCAGTAGTAATGGTGGTAGATGCTTCACTAGAAATGAGTTTTGTAGCTTTGGTTTATAGGTGAAAAAATTAATTTCATGAAGTGTACTAAAACATTAGAGTATTTATCTAGAAGGTAAAACTGAGACGGAAAGTTTTCTTTTAAAACTCTTGTTTATTCTTAAATATGAATCAGTCTTTGTATCTCTGTGTATTGACTTGGGTAAAAATGACTGGATGGTGCTCTTAGCCAACCCCATTTGCAGAGTAAATCAGTTTTTTTTGAAGGCTGCTCATGTTTTGAAGTAATGCATTTTACTTGCAATTAAGAAGTGTTAAACATGAGCACTTTAAGCATAATGACTTAGCTAATGAGTGATGTACTACTGTGGTCTTACAATCACATGAAAATACCTGACTCCCATGGAGCAGACAAGTTTTCAGGTTTCATATTGTAATTAATTAAATGGTAGAAATCTTATAACTCTGAGTAGGATGTAGTCTCAAGGGATTGTACGTTTTTACGTTAAGCCTAGAGCGTGGATATTGTACATAGGACTTGCCTATATAAATAAAATAGCTTCAGAATTCAACTACTGCACCTGTTTTCAAATCAGAAGAAGCTTATCTGAGTTTATACTATGAGAAAAACAGTGTCATTTGTAGCATTAACTCTATTATGGATACTTTGTTAAGTAATTTGTTAAGTATATTGTTAAATATTTTGTCAAGTATATTGTTAAGTACTTTGTTAAGTATTCATAAGCATCTTTCATAAGGCTAAATACCAAAGTGTTGCCCAGAAGAAGATTGAAGAATTTGCTCATCTTTGAAAATCTTTATATAGGTACATGTTGCCTCAAAACTAGTGAAAATTGGTGGGAAAAATCAGAGTGGATTAATTTTTGATAAATGGCGTGGCTTTGTGGTGGAATTTACTGTCAGTAACTGCTGTGTTGATAAAACTTTGAGAATTGATTCCCTAATAAGTAAGCTTGCATGTATATTCACTGTACAGGGTAGTTGGGTTCCATAGCTTTGCCTAATTAAGTTTTTTCTTCTTATATGAATAGATGTTTATAAATAGAGAGATTTCAATGATGAAAAAGAACACTTCAAAATACTTTAAAATTGGTGAGTGGTTTCCCTCAACTGCGGTAATATTTGGATGCTGCTATGTTTTCCATTAATATATGTGATGATTACTTGATAATGTGGTGCTGTCTCTATTCAAGCATTCTGTGTCTGAGTTAAGAAATATACTGCATATTTTAGCTGATAGTTGCTAGCTGTGGTTTTGTATAAGCAGTAACAAGCAGTAAAATGTGTGCTGTGTGGTTTGCAGTGACCTGCATTGCTGGGAATAACTGTAAGAAAAAAAATAAAAATCAGACATGCTTAGATATTCTTTGCAGGGCTAAATCTAGCCTGTATTCTGCTGTCCTAATTGTGCATAGTGATTGGAGACCTTTTCAGCTTGCAGACTCAGATCTTCAAAGGGCAGAATCAAAGCTCTCAGTTTTGCTTTTATTTTACACTACTGTGTACATGTCAGTCTAAACCAGGGAGATGTGTTCTGAGCTATAGATTTCTAGTCTGCATACATTGTTTTTATGTAAATTTGAAAAGCATTCATGCCTCTAAAAAGAACTAGGTTATTTTTATCAATAACTTAAGCACCATAATTAGTTGGATGTTAAATTTCACATTTGGATGTGCCCCAAAATTAATTTGGTCATGCTAGAAGCAACTCTGTTTTATCAAGATTCTCTGTAATGTAGGAACAGCAATTTATATGATGGGTTATAGCCATCCTAGCTCTCACACTGTCTCACAGAGAATGTCTAGGGGAGAGAATAAATACACAATATTAGATCCTGCAGCCTTCGTCTTGGGATCTTTCTGAGCCAGATGTGGTCTTTGTGTTTAATGGTTTTAAATGAGAGAATAGGCCATACTTTCTTTAAACATTTTGAGACAATGTCATCTGGTCATTGTGCTTTCTGATTAATTTTTTTTTTCTCTTTTTTTCTTCACAAATTTCTGATTCCCACCCCCCCCTCGCCCCCACCCCCCCAAACCCCCAAACATTTCCATTATGGAACAGTTGTTTCATTCTCTTTCTGTATGTCCTTAACAAAAAGTTATTTTATACTCATATCACTGTAATAGCTATTCCTGATTTTTCTTTTTGCACCTGATAGATATAATCTTTTGCATATAGACATAGATATAATTTTTGCACCTGATATAATAGATATCCCTGATTTTTCTTTTAGCAAAGGAAGCAAAATTCAAGAATGCTGAGATTGTTGTAGAGGTATTCTTCAGGAAATAATGTTTCGAATCAGAACTGTTGATGGCATGATGCCATTTGGATTCCTTGGAAAGATGACTGGAGATGCTGTTCTGTATAAAGCATCGTAATTCAGTATCAGATTGATTCTGATCCAGTATTTACTAAGTAGTGATCTGGCTTATTAGAATATTCTGGGTTTGTTTTTCCTGCCTTTGAAGGCTTATGGGTCTCATTAAGATTGTAACAGATAAATGCTCTTTATTCAGGAACAAATACTATTTAGGGAGGAGTAAAGATATTATCTGTTAAAGTAGATGTCGTCTTGAAAACAATATTTAATCATATCTGTTAATAATATTATACTTATTTTGACAAACAAACTTGAAATGGAAAAGTAGGCAAAGTATTTTCTTAAATATATGTCAAATAGAATCTAACTGCAAAGTTGGCACCTGTATGGGTCTGGTTTCCCCACCATCAGGCACTCCTGCAATTTCAGTTACTTTTTGGATTCTTAAGCTACCCTTCCAACATTTGGTTTTCTGATTCTGAATTGCATCAGTATTTCTTGTTTAATGGAAGGCATAGTAAGAAAAGTGCATTTTGAGAAGGTAGCAGCTGTGATCATTATGTATCTGCTTGTCTACCACAAGTAAACAGAGCATGTATGGGAAACTTAATGCATCAGTTAGAGCTGTGTCAGCTATGCCTTTCAGCAGATTGGACACTGTCACAAGTTCCTCATTTTAATTGTATCATTTCAGTGTAGCACTTCTGATTAATTTTTTAGTAGAGGGTAAGGCCAGTAGGTCTGGGACAAGTTCTAGTAATCACTTTAAGTAAATGACATTATCCTCAGGTATTTAAATACAGTTTCTGCACGTTGTTGGTAATTACGTTGCATTACATTTACCCACATATAATGATGGCTCAGAATGCTGTTCCCAAGCATACTTCTCTTGCAGTGTTTCTCAGAAAAGTATAATGTAGTATTATGAAATATCTTCTAACTTGTTAGTAAATAGAAATGTATTCTGTATCATGCCACCATAAATTTGTTCATATTCTCTGGTGTGTTTATAAAGAAGGCAGCCAGTAGTGAAGTAAGCTACAGAATATTGAAACCTTCTCTGGATTGCAATGTGTGGATACAATTTAACAACTATTTCTTGCTTTGATTTATCTTCCCAAGATTTTAGTCTAACTTGGGATTTTGTTCGTGATTATTGTGTAGCTTTCTTGAAAACAATTTTCCATCACCACATTACCAAATCAAGATATGTATACAATAAGACAATAGCATAGTCTCAGTCTTAGAAAATAATGAAAGAAGCTGTTGATGCCAGGTGAAATAGTATGGGAAATACAGTTGGACTGATATTTGTCAACAGTGAGTAACATATGTTAAAAGAAAATAAACTGTTCTGTTTTCAGACATCTTACATGATCTTCCTTACCTGATGAGTAGTGAATTAGCTCATTGAGTAATCAGCATGGAAGTATCTAGGACAAAATAAGATAGTGTAGTTAAACAGTAGGAAACAGTTCAGTTAAAATTAAATAGTGCCAAACTGTTTTGTTTAGAAATCTTTGTTCCCCCTTTGCTTTCTAGAAATAAGAATTTTCTTAGAAGTGTTGAAGGCCTGAAGAGGACAGTACTCCAACCATGAGTCATGAGCCTGATTTTTCCTAGTCCTGCAGGAGATGATGATGGCAATTGCATCACTTTCTTTTCCAGTAAGATTCAGCAAAGTCAAAAGGCCCAAATTGATAGCATCTTTCTAATTATTAATTGGAACAGCTCTGGGGTCCTGTTCAGACATGCTTTTCATGACTGTGGTGCTAAATTTTCTACTAGACACTGTTAAGGAAGGAGGAATGGGAATCACTCTAGGGAGGAACCTTCATTATTGGGTCCTTCTTTTGGCCTATGGACAGTCTTCAGTATTGTAGTGGTTCTAATAAATGAATGCCTAGCCAAGATAGGAAAAGATGCATTACCTTGTTAGTCAATATATACCATTGCATGCAACTTTTCTTTTCCTAGCTTGTCAAACAGTTGGTGTTACCCTTCAGCTATCCTGGCCTTCATTAAGCTAGGTATTGAAGTATGGGCTGCGCAGTTATTTCTCCTAAGATTTCTCCATTTTGCAGAATCTTGTATCTCATTGAGAAAGGCAGCTACAGCAGAGCAGAGAAGATGAATAACAACCAAGGGATGCAGTCATCCCGGAGAACTTGTTATCTTCAAAGTCTTACAGACTCTAAAAACTAAATCCCTGGTGTGCAGGCATCATGCCTGTATACTTACTGCTGTTACCCAGCAAAATTATGCCTACACATCTCTGCACCATTTTTTCCTATGTATTGTTTTGTCAATGAAACACATTTAAAAATAATTTCAAAATGGCCTAGATTATGGAAGGTTCTCTGACTTTTAAGTGCCATGAAAAAAATTGGAAAGTCTCCAGAATAAATTAAATGTTTTCCTTTCAGGTAGGGATGTTGCACTGTAATTTAGGGGAAATGATAAATTTTAATACTGCATGAAATTAAGAAATGAAGGTGAGAAGCCAGGTAAACAAGCTCAGAAAAATCCCATTATTTTATAGGAATTTTGAAGAAGCATTCCTAATTCTTCACAATTCCTATTTGGTAGGAGGATCTCTGGTTGCTTGCAGATAAAATAAATGGATTCTTGTTTATGCTCACTGGTGTGTAATTTCATGTACAGTGTAGAAGGTCCTCAGTGGGTGAGATCTTCAAAAATACTGCTTTGGAGGTCTGCTACTTACTGAAAATCAGTTATTGAAGGAAGTTGTTATTGAAGTGGGTACCATTTCAGTAGAGTATCTCTGTGTGTGTTTGTGCATGCACATAAAGATCCATAAATGCTATAAGTTTTAAAGAATATATATATTTGATATGACATCGGTTCAGAATGTTTCCTCTGTATGAGAAAACAGAGCAGTTGATATGTGGAAGTTTTTTTTACCACAACTAGACCAGTCAAAATGGTCATTGTCCTAATTTCTTTTTGGGCTGGTAGACGTGCTTATAGAATAACCAGAATTTCTCTCTTTCGCATCTATCTCCTCATTTCTTTCCCTGGTCTTGGTTGTTGAATGCAACTCAATTTTTAACTGGGAGATCGTTCTATGCCCTTGAAAAGTGCCCTCTCTTTAGCAGCTACTGCTGAGCTGGAGTATGTAGTAATCAGTACAGTAATGATGAAACTATATTACAGAAATTCCTTTTCCCCTTAAGATGCTTTTGCATTACTGATAATAGCTTCTATGGGTTCCTAAAGGATGCTTTATCACTAAGTGGCACAGATTACTAAGTAAGGAGCCATCTCATAAACAACTACAGTGCTTATCTAAGGTCAGCAGACTGGGTGAGGAATCTTGCAGATTGTCTCACCTGAGCTTTGTGCCTTTGTCTATAAATTTACATCTCTTAAGAGCCTAGGAAGTAATCGGTGAGCTGACTTGGTCTGTTTGGCATATTTGTGCTATAGGGATACAGAATTTTTTGTAACTTAACATCCACGTGCCACGGTTTAAAAACCAGTTTCCATGCAGGATGCCTCCAAATTTCATTTGTTCTTACTGGACGCTCTTGAGTATGTATAGGGAAGACCCAGGCTGACCCTATGGGCATTTGAGAGCAGATGGTTGATGTCTTCCCAGCCTTCTACCCTGGCCAGAAGCATGTTCTTTGAGTGGGATGAGGAAGTTGGGAGCCTCATAGTGTGTTCTTCTCTGTCAGTTCTGTCTTATGTCCTCATGATATGGGGATAAGACAAAGTTGGACTTAGGTGTTAAATGGGACCTAAGGGAACCGTAGCCACTGTCTTTCTGGCAGTCTAAAAGTGTTGTAGTTCATGAGAACAATAAAACTTTTGTGAAATAATCAACATGACTTATGCAACAGGATGTGCTATTAGTGATGGTATCTCATCTTGACCAGAAACTGTGAAGTTACTAGAAAACGGGGAAATTCTGGAATACATATGTCATTTTCCAGTCTTTGTGTGTTTTTCTAGTAGTTTTACATCTGCAGTTTGTGTTTCTGTGTTTTCTGTGATCCCTGAAATGCAGGTCAGTGTGTCTTTTGAAGTTGTCTCCATAATTTTTCTATAGTACAACTTGCTATTTTATTTAAAGTAAAAAGTTATGCTATACTGAAGGGCCATGTCTGTAAAAATTCTTGTACTTGTGAGAAGAGCCTTTTCATTTAGCTCATCAGTCAGCTGTAACTTTCATTTTATCTTCAGATGTAGACAACAACTGGGAGAAGCATGCTTTGGGTTGCCTCCATTGCTGATAAGTACTTCAAAAATCATGACAGAGAAGGTTTTGTCATGCTCAGGAAAAATCCTGCTTTGTTGTCTGTCATTCCATGAAAATTTAAATGATTTTGTGTGTCTCATTAGCATTAATGTTATCTGTTCCAAATCTGTTGACTGCCTCTAGAAGAGTAAATCTGCAATTTTTAGTGTTATTCTCAGCCATCACAGTGTCATTTTATCTCTGAACAGCATCCCTTGCAAGCAGCATCTTGCACAGTGAGCTTGCAGCTTGAGCTCTGAGTGTTAATTCAGTTTTGGAGGTGGAGATGGGAGGAAAGAGTGAAGTCCTTACTGGACACTTTGCATGGAATAGCTTGTACAGAAATGTCTTTTCTGTAGCCAGATGTCAGGTTTGCAGTGTCAAAGCCTATCAAATGCCAGGTTTTACAAAATCACGGTGTTTCTGTACAATTTGTGATTCTCTTTGGCACTTTTTCTAATAAAAATTCCTCTAACTTCTCTAATAGAGATTCCTAATATCCCATTTAATCAACACTATATTATAGTATTATAGAGCTTGCTTGCTTCATCAGTTGGTTTATGGAATACTTTTAGGTAAAAACGTATTGATATTCTGACACTATATTTTTCCTATTTTTAACACTGACAACCGAAAAGTAAGGCAATAATATGTTTCATTTAACACAAAATTTAGCAGTTAGCAAAGGCAAGTGGAGTGAAAGTTTATAAAGCAAGTGGTTTTCTACTTTAGTGTTTATTCTAAAATTAATTATGTGATTGAGGATTAAAAAGGTCATTAGTAAATGCAGATCTTGATTATTCATATTGACTATGTCTTGGCATTATAGTTCTCAATTTGCAAGCTGATTTCAGATATCCAACTGTGATAACAATATGGTCCATTACCTTTTAACAGCTTGTGTCAATGACCGACAAGTTTTTCACTGGTTTTCAATATCTGAGTCTGCAATTATGGTGGAGGGAGGTAGAAGGATTTTGCAATGGCGGTATTTTGAATGACAGCAGAGGTAATGCACAGGAATTATGTTGTACCATTTTATCTGTCTTTTAGTCAGAACATTGAAGAATTGACATGTGGATGCTTTCTAATTATATTGTTGAATTTGCCTTTGGATTTTTTTTGGTGGATTTCAGGATTTTGTAACTATAGATTTCAGGTGTTAAAATACACCATGTAATGTGAATTTTTATTTATGTGAGTTGTGGTCCTTGGTTCCTGTAATGGCTATCATTTTTTAAAATGACGAAGTCTCACACTGCATTTGCTTTATAATTACTCTATTTACAAATTCTGTTTTACTACCAATAAACTTGAATATACAAGGAAGCTGTTCCAGAGGGTGGCAGGGAAGGGTGTCTGTAGGGATGATGGCGAGGGATTCTTCATCAGGGACTGTAGTGACAGGACAAGGGGTAACGGGTTCAAACTTAAACAGGGGAGGTTTAGATTGGATATAAGGAAGAAATTCTTTCCTGTAAGGGTAGTGAGGCACTGGAATGGGTTGATCAAGGAAGTTGTGAATGCTCCATCCCTGGCAGTGTTCAAGGCCAGGTTGGATGAAGCCTTGAGTGGCATGGTTTAGTGTGAGGTGTTCCTGCTTATGGCAGGGGGGTTGGAACTGGATGATCTTAAGGTCTTTTCCAATCCCAACTATTCTATGATTCTATAAATTTGTGCCAGGATATTTGGTGGCAATTGCTGTGTTTAATATTCTTGTTTGAAAGTCAAGTGTTTAATAAACTTGAATATTTTGTTCAAAGACTGGGCAATGGCCCAGTTTGTGATGCTGTTGAAATGAGAAAGTATTTATAATGAGTGGCGTTGAAAGCCACAGGAGAGGCCTTAATAATGATGGCATTTAAGTATTAATCAGGAAAATGGCACATAGTGAAAAGTAACTATGTTCTTATGTAAACTTTTTTACCTGTGTGGTGGGTTCACCTTGGCTGGATGCCAGATGGCCACCAAAGCTGCTCTCTCACTCCCCTTCTCAACTGGCTAGGGCAGAGAAAATATGGGTTGAGGTAAAGGGAGGGAGCACTCTCTAGTTACTGTCACAGGCAAAACAGACTCTATATGGTTAAATTAATTTATTACCAATCAAATCAGAATAGGATAATGAGAAATAAAACCAAATCTTAAAATTACTTTTTCCCCACCCTCCATTCTTCTCAGGCTTAACTTCACTCCTAAATTCACTCCACCTTGGCCAGTGGTGAGTTTGTTTTGGAGCTGACTGGCGTTGCCCTCTGTGGACCATATCTGTTTTATGGATAAATGGTACTTATGTTAGCACATGGCTAAAATGTTAGTTGTACTAGTTCAGGTAATTTAGAATTAATGCCTCTGTTTTTTTATACTTCAGTGCATCCGCAGTGTTGAAGCTTTAATACATACATGATATGCAACATTTGGTAATGAGACATTATTATCTATTTAAGCGCACAGATGGTACCTTTAGTGCTATACAAGAGATATGTTGCTAAGTTCTTTTAGTTATATTGATATTGACTATAATTCTGCAGTTCTAGAATTACATCTGAATTTAATCTTGTGTTTGGGGGAAAAAACCCCAAACATATCTGAAAAATTAATGCATTTTTTTTAGGTATCAGCACAAACAAGCGACTTATTGCATTTAACTTATCCTGTAGTGAGAGATTATCTTGTCATGCATACATGCATTAAAGTTGAGCTCAAGTCCACTCTTGGGAGCTTTATTGTTTTCTTAATTTTTGCATTATTAAATATGTACAATTTTCAGTTAGGAGCTGCTTCTTTAATGTTTTCTGAGGTAAGCTGACAAATAGCAATAACAGTCTACATACATGTGAAAAGTGTGGGTATAATTTAAAACATGCTGTGTCAAGCTGCCATTATCTTAAGGGGTAGTGTGCTTTGCCAGTGATAGAGCATCTGCTCTCTGTTGACACTGTCAGAGGTTGAGGTCAGTAATGGTATTATGATCAACTGTATACTTAGTAAAGAGCAGGGTAAAGCTTCTCTAACGTAAAGAACTGTACTGTGCATTTTCCTCACATGTATAGAACATTGATTTTACTGTGCTGAGAGAAGCTGCTAGTGTTCAGATCTGATTATGAAATAGAAAAGAGATCAGGCACACTTCCAGTGAATTTAAATTTCTTGATCATCAGGATAATATTCTCATCTATGTAGCATATCTTCTGAAACTTGGGTCTTGCAAATGGAAATCTGTGCTCAGCTCAGTCTTTTTTGGCCTAGCAAAATTTGAAGTGATTCAACTGTAAACCAGAAGAGCTTCTTCATTGTCCTGGCGTATTTAATTAAATAGGTTTAGGAAAAAATGAGACAAGATCTTTGTTTTTAATTAAAATGCTGATTCATAATTACAGGAAGCACATGTGACCTTAAATTACTGTGTGATAATCCATTTCTTGTCAGATCTTCTAAATGGTATAGTAGCAGTAACATTTCCTGCAGTAGTGGTTTTGGTGAACAAGTGCAGCTCCAGTTCAACGCAATAATCTGTGGTCAGTAGTACATCCTGGTTACAGAGTTTGATTTAAACTTTATATGAGTGCCTTTTGCTAGGAAGCAAAGTACAGCTCTGAAACACTACCAAATTTGTGTATTTGTGGTCCTGCAAGCTGACTTGAGCACACCAACCTCTACGCTTGTGAGGAGGGCTATTAATTTTGCTGATGTGCTACAGCAATGCCAAGAGAATGGAGGCAAGTGTGGTTTTAGTCTTAGATGTGTAGCAAGGGTGTTCAAAGTTGGAATGTATTACCAGGAATCTTTTAAATACATTGTATAATTGGTTCCTATTGATTACTTTTATTGTTAGTGTTATTCTTGAGCAACTGTATAGCTTCACAGTGTTGCTGCAATAGTTTTCTAAATTAAAATTGGAACAATTGGAACAATCACAATTGTTTGATGTGATAAGAAACTAACCAGTTTGTTCATTTCAAAAAGGTACTAAAGTGCATGTAAAAATAACAGAAAAAGACAATTTCAGTGTCTGCTGCTCACATGGGATTAATCTTTAGATGTTCTCCGGCAAACTTGGTGTACAAGAAAGGTGAAAAATAAACTTCAGTTTTATGTGCAGTTACATTTTATTTATCAAATTCTCTTGTTTACCTCTGATTTTTCTTAATGTGCTCAAAAGCTTGGATGTACACATGAAGTAGAAGACTAAAGATGGAGTGACAGTATTGCCTTCTCATCTGTTAACTGCCCTCGTAATTATTTGCAGGATCAAATAGTATTTGTGTCCTTATTGATTGTGCTGTACAAAGTGTAGACTCAATGAAGTTGGAGGGCTTTTTCTTTGAGGAAGTACCATATCTAGCAGTGTTCTTTATCCAGCTAGTCCTTGATTAGGAAGGGTTCTTCTTTGAACTCAATTCCATTTCTGTTTTATGAAGTGTCAGAAGATATTGGAAGAGGATGCTTCCCAAGTTAATTCTCAAAATAACATCTATGGCAAGAATAATAGCTAAGGTTATCACTAATAAGAGTCCTTCTTACTGCCAAATTAACTAAATAAGAGCACAGAAATGGGGAAGCTCTGAAGGTATGCAATAAGTAGAAGAAATATGTGTTATGTATATGTACATACATGTGTGTGTGCACACATAGCTGCAGACTGAATAAGTATTGGAGTAACTGATACAGGAAAAATTGCCACAACTTGAATAAAAATATAAGGTATAATGTTCATAAACAAGCTTAGTTGCCTAAAGAAGGGAACTTCACCCATTTTTTGTGTCTTCTATGATCTTACCAGAAGTGTAATCCACTGCTGTAGAAAATTTACCTGATATTGCAATAACTGGAGGGGGGGATATTGAAAAGTTTGAAGACTGTTAAAAAACTTTTAAGTATACTCCTTGTCTCTGCTTCATGCTACTGAAAAATTGTGTAAGAGATGGCATACATTTTTGTTATGACTAAATAGGTTAGTGTTTCATATAAAGAATACATTTAATCAGCAACATTCTCTCTTAGGTGTCTTTTATATGGCTATTTAATTTTTTAATGAAAATGAAACCAAGTCATTTTTCTGTTCAACTGTAACGAAGGTACAGATCGATAAATGTAGATTATAAACAATACTGTGATTATCATCAAATAATTGTATGCTAGGCCTAGTTAATGCCTGTAGGTCTAGTTTGATTTTTGATATATTCCAAAATGACTTAGAAAGTACTGAAGACCTGTATTTGGAAGTCTACTATTGGAATTTCTGTATCAGAAGAAAAAATGAATCATCTTTAATAACATGTGTTCAAGTAACAGGATGCGTACAGATTTTGCTGACTATGTACAAAAATAGTCATGATAAAGTGGTCATGGTTTATGTATTCTCACATGCTCATCTTCTCAGAGATGGGAAGAAGTGGCTTTGAGTGCTAGGTACAGAGTCTACCCATAAAGTTCTGTATCTTTACAAAAGTCCCATTCTTGAAAGGAAAATTGATCAGTGTGGAAAGCACTTCATACCAGGCTGGCATAGACATGCACTGGTGGAATGCGCCTTTTCCCAAGCGCTGAATTTTCTTTTTTAATCTTTAAATCAGTGTAACTTTCTAAGGAGGTGAATTGCATGCTGTGGAAGATCACAGAACTCCACAAAACAGAAGTTCCCTTCTTTAAGACACTAACCTTGTACGTGAATGTATTACAACTTTGTATTTTTCCAAATCTTGTGACATTCTGTTCTTTCATACAGCTATGAATTAAGAAAAACCCCAAGTAACTCGTCACTGCAGCTTATAAAGCAATTGATCTCTATTTTCTGATCTTGTCTAGGCTTATCTGATCACCTAATGCTACTTCTAAAATTCCGGTGCAGCGGTCTGATGCATTAAGAGCTATGGCTTCTTTTTTCTTTTAACTTCTTCCATTTATTAAAAAAAAAAAAAGAAAAAGTAAGGAAATGGTTGCATTTCTACACAGCGCATAAGCATTTCTGTCGGAAATTTGAGCAGTTCAAAGACAACAGCTGTTGCAGCACTTTAGATGGCTCTCAGTGGAATGTACTATTTTTATTGCTATTTTTTTGTGGACAGTTTTGCAAGCCAGTTACCAGGAGCTCTGTTATATAATCCTGGTTTAACCACAGACTAGTGTAAATGGAAAGTATATTTTACACAGAAAGCCAAACTCATCTGGCTGACCAACAAAGACCCAATTTTGCAGGAAAACCTTTGTTAATTAAAATGTGTAGTAGCACAGGTAACCACCTGAGACCTTTCTGGCAAAGATACTAGTTGTGCAGGCCATAAGTGTTTGAAATTGTTATTGCTTCTGCAATAACTTCATTATGTGATATTTTGGATTGGGCATTTTTAAGATGCCCTGGGAGAATGTAAAGCATGAATCTGGTTGTATTCATGTCTGAAATTAAAATTTCTGAATTCAGTTCCAAATGCATTGTGAGGGGAGAAAACGCTTTTATATCTTAAACAGAAACTATAACCCTGTATAGGACCTTACAAGGTTTAAGGTGTTACCTAAACATCTGATAAGTGAAGTGCAATGAAAGTGCTAACTATGAATAATAGCTAATCCAAGAGAAAGAAGACGATAGGTTGCTAACCTAGAAGAAAGATTATTCATAACATGTATATGTTTCTTGTTACGGGACAGAATCTTTTTCCAGTTTCTATATACACTGGAAAAGCCACATTTTGGAACACCTTCAGTTGACTGTTACTGTATGTTTTAAGATGAATAGCTAAGAAATTGCAGGTATGTGATCTAGGTTTTCTGTTTGCCATTTTTTGTGTGGTTTTGTTTTTGGTTTTATTTTTTTAAAGTATGTTTAAGCAATTTTAAGCATAAATATCTACTAATATGGTAAAGGAAAGACAGTTTAAATGTATCCTGGTCTGAGTTACTTTGTGTTTTTCCTTCAGTAGTTATTCTTGTAGACTTTTTCCTTGTGGAGGAGTAAAAGACAATGAATGTCAAAGTCACATGCCCTGGGAACTCATTAGCTTGTCTGCAGTCTTGTAATCAGAGCTCCATATAAAGAAAACTTCCCTTGTGTGTATGTATTAATCTAGGAAGTACAACTATATTAAATATGTAATGGGAGTAGCTGTAGATGCAGTTTCTAAGTGTTACTTTGTTACAGAGGACTCTTTGCTCTTGAAGTGGCATTACATTTAGTAATATGCTTAAGAATTCTAAGTCATCTTTGTCAAAAATAGGTAACATAATTTGTTTTCTGGCAGAAAAATTACTTTTAACATGTAAAATCTCATGGTTCATTTTTGGTGAGGAGAAAACTTTGAATTAATCTGCTTACTATCTTTTAGTTTAAGTCTCCCTTTATTCTTGTAAAAAATGGTGGGATTGTAGTCAAATGAAAGGAACGTCTGGAGAGATCATTAAACTGTTCAAAGTGAGGAGGCCTGTGGAAAGGGTGCATATATGGATTGTGTTTAACTGTGAGAGACATATATTTTAATAGAGTCCTTACTATGTAGTAATAATATGATCCATATGTAATATCAAATTTGTTCAGCCTTTATTGATACAAAATACTTTGTTAAATTACAGTTAAGGATGTCTAGGTTTATTTGCTGTTACTGTGTTAAGTTCAGAGCAGAAATGGTCAGCAAAAGGAAGCCATTATCTAATATGATCTCAAACCCTGTGCTAACCAAATTGAGATTTTTTTCCAAGTGAAAAATGTTTTGGTTTTGTTTTTTTTTTTT
>NDXB01008379.1:22127-34862 GCA_002631895.1 Agapornis roseicollis | reverse complement strand
TTTTTTTTTTTTTTATTTTATTACACAATTATTTTGTTTTTGTTTTTGGTTTTTTTTTTTTTTTTTTTTGATAGGTTATTGTGCATTATTATTAATTCGTAGATTAGAAAATTAATCTGATTTAGAGTAGCTAAGGACATGTTCTCAAGATATGTCAATGCATACGTAGTAGGACTGCAAGTTTTCTGGATAGGCCAGGAAACACTTGGACTGTGTTATTACATTTTTTTTTTCCATCCAGATCCTAAACGTCTCAGATGCAGTGACCCTAAATGCCTTAATGCTGGAAGCTGAACCTATGCAAACTCTGAGATGAGAGGTGACAATTTTGAACGAAGAGTGTAAATAACACTGTGGCAGTTTGATAGTGGTTATAGGATGTGCCCTGCATGCATCTGACCATTCTGAAAATTGGATAGACTGCTCTTCACTGATTGGCATGCAGCTCAAAGAGAGCCAAAGGAACTCTTGTTTTGGAAACTGTAAACAAGGTTTGTTTAGGGTTGTGTCAGAGCTCTTAATCCAGCTGCTTATTGAATGACACAAGGCTTGAGTATTCATTCCTAAGCTTCAAACAGTTTGTGTTGTGGCTTTCTTCTGACAAGTTTACATAGGTCTCAGCCAGAAAAGAGCAGAGAACATCAGAGGTATGTTTTGAGGGTAAAATGGCCTAAACTTTCTAAAGGACATTTCTTTATTCATAGATTATTTCCTCTAGGTTGATTGAAGGGCACTCCTTTTTGGCCTGAAGGAAGGGAGGAGCTTTTATTCATTAAACGGAATCACTCTCTGGGTCTTGCAGCTTTAAAATCAAGTCATATTAAAAAACCTTTCCTTGGGTTGCTGTGGCAGTCATTGTTTCAGGTGGGCCCAAGGCAAAACCAATCAGATAAGGATGACTTTTGCTTGGTTTTTATAGCTATATTGCCCTTAACTTCTGTGGTCTGATGTTCAGATTCTTTGCAAGTGAAAGTTGGTATAAAGCTAGTTCTGATTTCATTTCTTCTCGCGCTGAAGCTACTTAAAGGATCCAGCTCTTGACAGAATCATAGAATAGTTAGGGTTGGAAAGAGCCTTAAGATCATCCAGTTCCAACCCCCCTGCCTTGGGCAGGGACACCTCACACTAAACCATGTCACCCAAGGCTTCATCCAGCCTGGCCTTGAGCACTGCCAGGGATACTTCAGCAATTCCCCGGCTAGATGATACCTTCAGTTGTGGTTTCCTGTGTCATTTTAATTTTCATTTGGTCTTTCTATGCTTGGGTTTGGTTGTTGTTTATTTTTTTTGTTTGTTTGTTTGTTTGTTTGTTTTGTTTTTTTTTTCCCTTGCCTTCCTTTCCCCTGAAGATAGAATATCTCAGATTTTAGCTTGAACATTTTTCATTTTCTCTGCTTGTTTGAGCATTGTCTTCATCCTCTAGTGCATGCTTCTGCGGCTTCGATAGTGCTGGTGTAACTACATAGCTGCTGTGTGAGACAGATCAGTGAATGAATTTCTATCAAAATGGCCCTTCCCCATGATTTTAAATAAAATTTTTAGTTAACTGGATCAAAATATGCCCAGTAGTTGTTCTCGTGTAATTCAAATGATGTTGCTTTTGTGAGAAAGAGTGACAAGATGGAAAGAGGGGAGAAAGGATCAGTTATTCCAGTGCTGCTGCTGGGGAAAAAAGCTTGTCAGTGTCCTTGTCTGTACTTCTTCCCATGTAGTAGACTGGACATAAATCCATAGGTTTAATTGTTTGTAGAACTAATGTAAGATGAGGAACTGTGGAAAACCTAGTTTAAAGTCCAATAAAATACAGTGTTGCTTGGTGGCTGAAACTACTAAACCAGAAATGCTGTATGCACGCCATATAGCATTCTCAGCTTATGTAAATTCCAGTAGCTGTTTCAAGTTTGCTAAATACGGGTTTGTTGTTTTTTTTTCCAGTAAACCTTTGACACTTGATGCAGTGCAGGTGTTGTCTCTTTGGACTACTAGGTCTTTTTCTGGTTTAGGAATCATCTGACCTACTATAGCTGTCGAACTTTTACAAGCTCCATGTTACGTGCCATGAATAATTGAAGAGATATATAATCGTGGGCCATGTCTGATATGAATCAAAATTTTTACTACTGGGTGAACTGACATGGATATACTCTGAATTTACCACCTCTGCCTCCAGACTTGTCTCTGTTTTGAATTCTCAGACCAGAATTTAAAGGGAAGAACACATTTTTAGCAAGCCACAGGCACTTGTGAGTTCAAACCATTCAGCTGTGGATTTCTGAAGTTTGAATGAATACTTGTGAAATGAGTGCAAAAACATTATCCAACACTATAATAATTTTTTTTTGAGAGATAATATTATAAAGTATTTTTCTGAATCCTGCTTTCTCCTTTGTGTCTAGTTTGAATCCTGTTTTCTCCTAATGTGTCTTTGTAGGCTAATGAGTTTCCATTTGGAACTGGTTTTGGTGTTGGCAGGCTAATTAGAAGTACATTATGATGGTCGTTTCTGTCACTGGAAGAAGTACAAATAGTATGTGCAGTTCTTGAGTGTTACAAATATGGTTAACAACTATGCAAGTTATCTGTAAAGCATACAGTATTTAGACCCTTGTCATGCTTTACTGCAAGGTAGTTATGGAAACCCTGAGTGAAAAGGATACCAGTTTAGCAGATTTTTGTGTGTGTGTGGTGTTGTGCAAGTTTAGAATGAATGTGATGACATCCATTCCACAGA
Organism: Agapornis roseicollis; assembly: GCA_002631895.1. NCBI lineage: Eukaryota > Metazoa > Chordata > Aves > Psittaciformes > Psittacidae > Agapornis > Agapornis roseicollis. The sequence goes on along the minus strand of NDXB01008379.1, from coordinate 32,131 downwards.
AAGTTAAAGGTGGAGTCTCAGGGTATGTTGTGCGGTTAATTTTTAATTGTTGGCGTGGCTTTTAATACACTTTTTCTGGGAAACTGAGGTAAGGTAGCATAAAAACATACCAGCACAACAAAATGTTTAATATGTGAGTGATGCCATAGGAAGTACTCTCTTGCAAATTAACTTGAACTCCTAAAATATTTGGATTTCTTTCATAACTGATGAATAACTATTTCCTTACATCTTTTATGTAAGACTGGTACAGCGTTCATCATGTTGGTATCTAACCATCTGCATTCTTTATGGAAAGTGAATTTACTGCTCAAAGCAAACTGAACTACTTTATCTACAAAAAGATACTATCCAGACAGTGTTCATGAAAGTTGTCAGATGTTTCATTGTGAGCCTCAAGTACTGCAGTTACTGTTATCTACTTGAATTGGTCTGCTGGGCAAATGATTCAAGGCAGACATTAGGATAGATTCTGGAGAACTTGACTTAAACTTTATTTAATTGATATATTTTCAAGTTGGCATAATATAAAGATTACAAGGTTCCTGCCATTTAATCTGTAGCTCAGGGCAGATTTCACTCAGCATACCAAAAGGATTTAGCTTTTTACTTGAACCCTTCTGTTTTCATGCTTGGTAGAACAGAAAATAGAAAACCAGTTATTATGATTTACAGAGTTATTTCCTTTAAGTGTATGCATCCTTTAAGTGATCCTTCGTTACATTAGAGATCACATTTATAATTGAGTCTTTTATCTGTACTGAATCTTGACTTTAAGTTATGCCAGACTGAATCTTTGCACAGCTAAATACAGTATCTGAATTTAATGCTAATTATGTTACTTAATATTTTAGTAATATTTACTAACTAGAATGTAACTTCACAGTTCAGTCAAGGGTAAAGTTAGAGGGTGTTAGCTTTTTCACTGTTTTCCTAACAGATTGTCCAGCTATTTGTTATGTGGACACACACATGGTAGGGTTTGCTATGAGCATACTAGTTGGTGATACTGTATGCTATAGGGAATGTTCAGAGAATCCGAATTGAACCACTGTGCATCTAAATTGAGGTTAAACAAATGATTGAAAGATGAAAATATTAATATCCTGTTACAAACCACTCTTCAGCTATGCTTTAAAGTTTCAGCCCCCTGCTATTTCTTATGAGAACTTTCTGTATTTGCCTTCATCCTATAATGAGCACGCAAGATTTTCAGACTTTTTGCCTTAATGTCATTTTCCTTCTGAAAAGCAAAACTTTATGCAAATCTTTGAAAAGAGTGTCAGTGATATAGTTTTAGTATTAACAGCATATGGAAGCTGCCATCTCACATGAGGGGGAAAAGAGACTTCTATTTTTTGCCTTTTGCTTTTAAAGAGCGAAGACATGTAATATAGTAGGAAGCAAAAATTAAGAAGAAAAATTTATTCTTTAAAGAAACATTCATCTGCATTATATTGCTGCGGCAAGGAGAAATTCTCTATGCTAGGATTGGGGCAGGGATAATTTAGATGCAAATGGATAAAAACTCTGTATTTAAATTTTCAGTTTGTCACCTTAGCTTGCTTCCTTTTGCTGTATATGTATATAGCAAACATATGGAAAGGCTTCTGATGGATATATATTTTTATTTTCTCCCCTGCAGTCTGCTATACTTGGCCAGCATAAACATGTCAGGAAATAAGACCAGGTCGTACTGACCTACTTTATTTTTGAAGGGCAGGAGAATACTTTTCTGTCCTTGTACTGTGTTTTAGATGCATCTGGAAATAAACCCAAATTAAGGGGATTGGCTTGAAATCTCACTTTGTCCCCACTTCTCAGAATATGCTACTACAGGGAGTTACTACCAGTTACAACACCTAAGAAGTGTTGCACTTCCCATTCTGTGCTGTGACAATAGTTTGTGTATTATTATGTATATGCACACTGTTTTACAATATGTAGAGTAGTCTCTGTGTGTATGTATATATATAACCTGTAGTAACTATAGTCTATATATTTATCTAAGCCACCACTGAAACATTAAGGAAAACAAGATGCATGTAGAATTTGTACATTGCAGTCTTTTAGCTGGCCAGCTTCAGCAACGTGGTGTTGGGCTGGGTTTCTGGTCTTGATTTGCAATGCCTGATTTCATCACTGCTATGTATACTAGTGGTAAGTGGAGAGTGTGTATTTCTGCATATGATTCTCAAATGCTGGAATAGAGATCCAAGACTGCCAGAATGCTCTAATTTATTAGACTACTTTATTTGCCAGCTAATACCAGGTTATATGGTGCTATCAAAGTGCTATGTCTAGCTCATCTAGGCTGCAGTCAGATGTTTAATTACAGAATACAGTGGGTAGATTTTTAAGCTAGCTAGCTAGCTTGGGCAGGAAGATCAGTACAGCTGCAGGATCAGTGACTTCACTCTATAGACTGCAGGTTGCTAACCTGTGCTAGTGTATTGCTATGACAACTTTAAAGCTGTTAGTACTCACCTAGATTCAGCTGACACTAGTCTACCTATTTATTCTATGGTCACTTTTCTGTTAGCATCATAGGTAAAATATATTAATAAGGTAAATACCTCTTCATGCATCCCTCCTTGTCAAGTTTGTTTTATCCCTCCAAGTCAAGCTTGCAGTATGTATGTGAATTAATTACTTTTGACTCAAACTAACTGAACAAATATGATCAAAGCTTAGCAGGAGTTTAGAAGTAAATTGTCTGTTGTGACAGACAATCAAAAGTAATGACACAAAGGTGAACATGAAGTATTTTTCTCTAGCTTAGAGCAAACCTAGTGATGTGAGGCAAGAGAATGTTGTAAATATAAGCAAATATGGTGTATGTTTTCTTTTTGTAAACATGTTTTGATCTCAGTTTTTGTGGAATTTGGTGAAGTGTGGTGGTAAAGGGAAACTAAAGAGGTAAAGAGGCTTGATAGCAGTTTCTATCTTCAGTTTTCTGTCTTCAGCATATCAAATGAATTTCATTGTCCCATCACTTTCTTACACTGTAGAAAACACAGGAAAATAAATAGGTAAATAACATAGTCCTTGATCCCTCATGCTTCTGGAAGACTACAAATAAAGGTTAAAACCATGACTCTTCCTTTTACTGTGAACTATTTTTTACAGAAGTATGGGATTTTTCAGTAATCTCAAGGGCTGATTGCCTTTGCTCTCCTCATTGCTGTCATAGAATCTAGACGACAAGTATATAGCCTGAAGACCTGATCTAACCATATTTTGTAACAATAGTTAAAAGGCTTTACATTTGTCCAACATCTTTCATCCAAAGTAAACATTACTACAACAAAGTGTCATTGGATGCTTTCCAAATTCTGGAGTCAATGCTTCTCCTTTGGACTTAAAAGAGAATATTGTTTAACTCTAGACATACGTGCATGACAGCACAGACATCATCATGGCTTATGTAACATGGGAAAAGACAACTTTACGCAAACAAACCAAAATAATCCTTCTGCCTGCTAAGGAAGTTCACTTAGGTTTTAAGACCCCCACAGAGCCAGGACTCTCCACATGTGAAATGTTACAAAGCTCTATATGTTTATGTAAAAGAATAAGTAGCGAAGGTGCCCTACTGAAATGGAAACCTGGGGTGCTGCAAAACTAACGTAAGAAAATTTGATCAAATGTGATTGGAAGAAATACTGTTCATTGTTTAGTGGAGTTGAAGTGACAATTTTGACCCTAAAGTAAGGATTTGAAGGTAGGGAGTTTAGAGAGATTCACTGAAACAGACGTAAGAAATGCATACTTTTAAATTACATAACAAATTTATGTGCATACTTTGTCACACTGTGGAAATTTGCTTTCTGGCAGAGGGTAAATTAATCATCCTCTTTTGGATCAATTCAAATAAATAGGTGCAGAGGGAGGATAAAAGGATGACTATGCAAAGAAAGCTTATAAGAGGCAACTGTAACAGCATGACTTTTTCTGCTAGGAAAACTGAAGAACGAGGTAGAATCTCATTGGGAGACCATGAGAGGGAGAGAAAAGCTGCTTAAGCAAAAGGGTAGTGCTGGCACAAGAGCAATTGGGTATCAACTAGCTGTGAGTGAAGTTACATTAGAGATTAGAAGAGCTTTCTAAATACCAGAGGGGTGAGATACAGAAACAGACTTCCTGTAGGAGTGAACAGGACATTCATTTTTGCAGGATTGGACACCCCAACTTCCCATATTAGCTAATCGCTGTCAGCTCTGCTTGAAAAGAGGGCAGCAAAGAATCAAGCAATAAAATAGGAAACAGATGCAGATCTGAATTTAGTGACCCATTAATAAAATGTCTCATGATCTACCTCCATATTTCATAGTGCCAGACTGTATACTTTTTTGTGAAATTATTGTACAAGGAAACACTTTAGAATATCTGCAGAACCATAAAATACACACACTTTATTCAGGACAATTAATTATTCCTACTGCTTCCTTCCACCAAATGCCTTGATGGGTTATTGAAGTACTTTGAGAGTCCTAAGCAAGTAACTCGCCTGCTTCAAATAGCTATAGTCTCAGGATTCAATAATAGTGCATATTGAATTACATAAATGGATTTTTCCTTCCTGGCTTATGCTTTGTAGAATGAGAAAGATAGTGACTTCTGCTTTATGAATGCTTCCCTACTTAGAAAGGCCCTTAGGTATTCAATTATATATACTTTTTGTAACAGCGAGGGATTAATAGCAATGATACTTTACTGAAATATAGTTTCACTATGATTTTTTGAGCTCCTTTCTTGAGTGATAATTTATTGGACACATACAGATTAATGGTAACCTGTGAAATAAAGAATAAATGACATACTTGGGCAGAAGTGCTGAAAAAGTGTCTTAGAGAAAGAAACTGATGGAATTATAATGCAGATAAGACTGAGATGGAGAACTCAATTGTGAGTCATGTTTTCATTCTTGTTGGTACAACAAGGATCATCCGCAGGAATATTGTAGACACTAGCACAGAACAAATATGTAATAGTGTGGAAATACTGAAATGTGAAGTGCATACCTGTATCAACCCAAAACCTAGGTTTATTTCTGAAAAGTATTGAGTGACTTTAAAAATATAGCAATAATTAAGATTAATCATAGGAAAGAGGAATAAGTGTAATACGGCCTTTTTATTTCAGTAAAATCATGCATTTTTTGGATGTCTCCTGTTGAAGAATAGGAGTAGCTCTTTCAGCACAGTTATGCTGTAGGGATTGTATGAATGTTTTGTGTAGCTCTACACCAAATACTACTGTAAGAAATTGCACAGTTGCTGGATGTCTTGCCAAAACTGAATGACATTATAAGACAACAGAAAAATAGGTCTTGAAAAGAATCACTTCTGTTTATGCCTATGTTCTGTGATAGTGGATCTGGAGTTCTTTCAGTGTTGATTCCTCTAAAATTTATCTAGTTTACACAATTTTCAGTGGCATTACTACTGACTTATGCTGGAAGAGACTCAAGCAACAGATTCTGTTGGGGGGCTATATTCCATTTTAAATAATTGTAACTTTAAGGCTAATCTGCCTTTCAAAAATCCATCAAATTATTCTGTGGTAGAATTGAAGCTTTGTGTTCCTGTTTTTGTTGTCTTCAGTGGTTTAATACTCAGTTTTGAGTATCACAAATATTATCATTTGTTCGTATGAGTAAATAAAAATGTATATTTTGCATTCCTATAAATACTTGTTAGAAAAAACCCTAAACTTTTGAATCTGAGCTAAGATGCTACTTGTTAATAGTGGCTGAAGTACTTAACTTTTCAAGGAGAAAAGCTGGGTTCTTGGTCAACCCTATGAAAATAAAACTAAGAAATTAAGCTTATTCTCTGGTCAACGAGCCCATCATGCTCTCTCCAGTGTGTTTTGGCCTGCCCCTTTTTCTTCTTTGCATCTTTCATTTTTTAACTCAATTTCCAGGATAAACTAAGCATGTAGATTACAAGCTTGTAATTTTCTGCAAACTGCGTTAATTATACATGGAGACAACATGCTTTTGGTACTTTGAAGAGCTTTCTGCCCTGTCAAAGTGTATAGCTCTGTCAAATAGGGAAAATAAAGATTTGGTCTTATGCTGTAAAAATCCCAAATGACTGATTAATATTTAAAAAGGAAGTCGTATCATAGTTTAAATATCAGGTTTGAGATCTATGATCATGTTGAGAAGAGAGGTTCATTCCCTGGCATGGTCATTACAGATTTTAGTGTCCAAAATTAAAGACATTGTTTACTATATGACCTTAGGATTCCTAAATCAACATGTATTTATGTACTATTAAAAAAATGAATGCATGAAGTCCAGTTGATTGCTATGTACCGCGCTGCATTCTGGGATTCTATGATCTCACTTTGTTGTAGTGTACATGGCAGAATTTGTTCTGGTATTTTTGCATATTTTCCTTTAACAAAAAAAAAAAGCCCATAAAAAAACCCCAAACTCAAAACAAACATAAAATCCCCCAAACATACAGAAGTTCAGATGTTTTAAAAGGATGTGAGCTAAGCCATATAATATGGCTGAATTTCCCTAAAGGAGGAGGAGGGTGTCAGTTACGATTAATGTGAACAACATTTATGGCCCTGGAGATGTGACCTCTCATTGCAGTAAATGTGACAGCATGAATTACTTTCAATTACAGTGAACTACATTCAGCTACATTTGTTCTGACACACCTCACTAGGAGACTACTGCTTTGGTAGCTTCAACCAAAGGAAGAAAAGGCAAAACTTTTGAGTGCAAATGTGTGTGTCACTTGACTAAAACCATAGGACTCTGACTAAGACATATTATTGCCTCAGGTTTTACACACTTCTACTACAACATTTGTTATTTCCAGTGGCACTTTCAGGTTTATGCCTTGGGCACTGGAGAATATGTAAACCACCTTTTTAATAGTCATGTATAATAAATGTAAATGCTGAAATTTAAACCAAAATAATTCAATGAATTATCCATACTTTTGTCAGAGAGTAATAACCTGCACTTTTACTTGGAACTATGGTAAGCGGGGTTTACTAGCTATCAGCATGTCCTGTTTGGTGTGACATAACTCCCTTTAATGTTCATTAACACTATCGATTTATTATTACAAATTAAATATATAACAACCGAGGATATTTATCACTTGACAGAAGCAGTTGTTTTAATGTCACTACTTTTCCTTAAAGGTTCAATTATCATGCTTCAGTTTCTCCCTCTAAGCTTTCACAGAGAATAAAAGATGCCCAGGGCAGAAGTCAACCTTTCACTTTTGCTACAGAGGAGATGCCATCTATTTCACGCTGTGCTAAGTATTCCATTGAAATATGAGTAAAACAATGCTTTTGGTAAATCATAAGTTAGAAATAGCACTAAGCAAAATAAATAGATTTAATTAAAGCATATTTTTTTCTCTTTGAGGACAGAATTTGCAGAGTATTGGACATTTTTTCTGCAAAGATGAAGACCCTCTCTTCAAAGATCTTTTCAAACCCAAACAGTTCTGTGATTAAAATCCAAGGGCTTGGTTTTGTGAAATCACTCTAGAAAACTTAGAATGAAAAGTTAGCAAAAAAGAACAGAAAATAGTGGGTGCTTATTCCAGAATGATTCTGATAAGGCAGTGTAGGATAAATTCCTTTTAGGCTTTATCCCATGTTAAGGGTTCCTTTTCAAACCTCAGTTTTTACAGTGTTTTCACTGGCCATTGGATGTTGTAGTAGTGGATTGTGAAAATATTGGTAAATGTGTTGATACCAATTTTAAAAACCAATATGCAGTAAAAGTGCATTTCCGTATGCCAGCAGCTTCCAGGACTTTAAGGTACAAAGATTTGTATTTTAGTTGTTATACTTATTAAACAGAAAATAGAATCATTAAAGTTCAGAGCTTTCTTCAAATCACTGAAACAGTGGGAGTCTAATAGCATTTTCAGTTCAGCTATTCTGACTGTGAAATGTCCTCACGTAGGCAATCAGATTCCCTAGGAGTGATGAAAATGTGGCTTTTTCATTTGTGCAACAGGGAATACTTAGAGGCTAATCAGAGGATCTCTGTTCTTATGAGCTGTACCTTTGATATCAGTGAGATAACTGCTTAGATCAAATAAAAATAAAACGTTTTGTGGCTCAATCCTTATATCCTACCTGCATGAACAAAGAGGGATTGGGTAACAGATAACACCTCAGGTTGATAACAATGGATTTTCTCCTGTGTCTGGAGGTGATGTGTGCTATTAATTCAATAATTTTCTTTATGTATTTTTAACAAATTGTGGCAGTTCATGCCATCAAACCAAAGAAAAGCTTCACAACACCATTGGATTTCTTCTCTGCTGTTCATGCATTTAAGGCATGTGAGGACATTTAAGTTAAAGTGAAGACTTAAATGCATGAACTAATGCATTGAACTAAATGCATAAACAAACAGTACCTGACTGTTTTTTAGTTGCAATATATAAGATTGGATGTTTTTGTTTTATGTGCCACCTAACAACTCTTCCTCTTTCCTCAACAAAATGGGAAAGTCTGGGTGGACTGTCCTTGTGTGCCATGGGAGTCATTAGCACATTTACATAGAATTCTCACAAGATCAGGAATTCCCCAAAGGTAAGGCTAATTTAATGATTACTGTTTAGTTTTTACAAGTATTCATGTACATGGATACCAGAAAAATATAGGACTGATTATCCATGAACATCTTCAGCAAATATGCATTTTTGAAACTCTGTGCATATAACTGAAAGAGAAAAAACTCTTGGTTTTGGCCTTTGGTGCCTCAGTGATTTGTGTATGATCAAAAAATAGGTACTTTTCTTGCCTACTTGGAAGTAGTAGAAACTCTGATTCTCTAGGGGAAAATCCTACTTGTAAGTAACAACTCTTGTTCCCTGTAATTACTTTCAAGAACAGAATCTGAAAATATGCTTTAGGGGCTATCTCACTGAATAGGTGGGAGAAAGGCACAGGGCCTGTGACATTTTACATTAGCTGCAGAGCAGTTGTATAGATGCAGAAAAAACAGGTGCTGGTATACTCAAAACACTCTTGTAATGACAACGTAGGTGAACTTGAAACAGCGACAGACCACTTACAAACATATTGTTGTAGACAGTGACTTCTCTGGAAATCAAAACTGTTATCCCAGATAGGGCAATAAATTGAAAAAGGCTGAGATGCAGTTCTGGTGGGAATAATAAGAGTAACAACATAATCTTGCTGAATAAATAGTGTTCTGTGTGAAGTGGAAAATGAAATAAGAAATTAAAAACCTGAACTCATATCCTGGGCTGCCAAATGGTGTAGGAATGAAAGAAAGAAAACTATTTTATGTGGTAATCTTGAAGTTACAAGGATGCACCTTGAAGTGTTGGATATCTTTGAGTACTGCATACTGCCTTTAATATTATGTGATTAAAAATCCTCCATGCATAGTTGTTTGCAGAATCTGGAGCTGTAATTGCAGCAGGCACTGGAGGGGCACTAACTAATGTTAGTAACATTCCACAAGATAAAAGGAAAATTGTTTCATCTGTAGAGAAGAAAGAAATTTGGCTTCAGGGCATGTAGAGTCTTGTGTTTTCCTTTCTATCAGAAGCTGAAGCTTTTTAATAGTAAGGTTTCACCTGATCACTGAAAGTGAATAAAAAAAATATTTTTTCCAACTTCAGTTTTGCTTTTACTATGCCAAGTTTTCCTGATCCCTTAGCAATGATTCTCAAGCATTCCATGTGTTTATTTCTTTCAAAATTAGTACACTTGTTACTTTTGTTGAACACTTCACTATTGTAGAATGTGTTTAGAATGAAGTAAAGAGTAAGGCTTTATGATGGTGCTGTTATTAGAACCCAGCTAAATATGTTTTCATTGAAGAATTTCCAAACTAGTGGAGCAGTGCTGTACCTGAGCACAGCTGAAATCAAAACAGGGATTCACCAATCTTGTCTGTGGGCTGGGGACAAATCAGCATTTTAGCAGTGCTATTTTCTTTTCTTTTCTTTTTTTTTTTTTTTTTTTTT
>NDXB01008379.1:0-22061 GCA_002631895.1 Agapornis roseicollis | reverse complement strand
TTTTTTTTTTTTTTTTTTTTTCCGAGAGCTCCTTTAGATTTACTTATATTTATATTTATAGGGAGCAGTTCCACTTAATTCTTCTTGTGCTCTGTGTTTGCAATGTGTATCCAAGCTACCGTCCTTTTACTTCAGGGAGCAAAGGGCTCTCACTGAACGCTATCATGGCATTGTATTTTCTGTAGGGATCTGCATGTACTTGGTTATGGAGTAGCCAGAGCAGTCTCTGACCCTCAGATGTGTAACAAAAATGTTATCTTCATTGAGCCTTCTCCTTCAGTCGTAAGAATTATAGAGGCCTTTACTTTGAAATACTCTATGTGCATGAAAAGTGGAAATCTCCCTGCATTTAATTGTTATACAGAAATACCAATTTCTGCATCCAAATTAGATTTTGAATATCTGAAATTTACTACAAGATATTATTTCATAACAAAATCAGTTGTCAGTGGAAAAGCTTTTATTAAATAGGCACTTCAACCATGTGGTTCAAAAACCGCCCTGGGAGAAGAGAAGCACTAAGAACTTGTTTAGCAGAGACAACCGAGGATTGTGCTCCAGTATGTTCATGGATATTGCAGACCATTCTCCTGTTAGTCTGCATAAAAGTGTGCTTGTTGTTCTTCACACTGTTGTTCTGAATAGTGTCTACAAGGAGTAGTCTCTCCTGCCCTCTCCTGTAGTTGAAAATTAGTTTCATTAACATAATTTCTGTTGACATTTTCATGCTCTGACTTCTAATGCTCTGGCAAGTTGTCTACTCATGAGGAATGCAGTCTCCCTGGACTTGACTGTTATCTTTTATAGTTCAGTACTGCATGTTACCTACTAACAAATGTAAACTGAACATGTATCTAAGTAAAGAGATTCTTTCTACAAGAAAAAAAATCCAAAGAGAGGATAGAGCATGTAGCGTGTTCTTACCAGACAGGCATTAGATCTTTCAAACATTATTTACCAATCATGCCTTCTCCTCACTATAGAAGTCACATCCACATCATGTATTGCGTTTGGTGCCCTCTGTATGAAATTCTAGTGTTGGTTTGATGTTAGGAAATATTAAACAAGAAACAAACTTCAGAGCTAAATACATATTTCTCTGATCAAATTTCTCAATATTGTTATCCCAATATGAGGAACTTAAATACTGGTAGTACTTTTAAAAACTCTTGTAAATGTAATTTTTTTTTTAATAGCACTTTAATTCTGTAGTTGGTCCTGCTACAGAAGACCTGATCTTTGTCATGGAACTTGTCTGTTCTAAAAAAGCAGAGGATTTGAAGAAAATGTTCTTTTCTTGATGTTGCTGTCTTGCAGGAGGCAATAGTAGACCATGGGTGTAGTACGTAGCTCCTATCATAGTCTCTAGCTTGCAAAAGATATTTAGAAAGCCAGGCTCTCCCATTGGGTAGGTTTTTAAACTGACAGAGGCAAAGAGCTGCTGTAGTCATGTATCTGACAAATGGATGAGTAAAGTACTGTCATGAAACAATTCTCAGTTCTTTTGTAGTGAAAGTGGGAATTGGATTTGCAATCAGATGGAGAAATCTACACAAAATCCACCTCCTCAGCGAGTACGTCGTTCTGTTTCTCAGCCAGCACTGTCAGTGCAGAACACAACTACGCAGCCAGCCTGTTCTCCATTGTGCTCTCAAGTTTTTTTTTGTTTTAAATTTTTTTTTTTTTTTTACAGAAAGTCCTTGGCATTCTTGAAACATGGCACTGGAACATTGCAGAGCCCACAAAAGCCTTACCTTTTTGGTCTTCTCACTTCCTTTTAGTTTGGGATTCCTGCAGAGAAACTTGCAGAAAGCTTCCATGATCTATCTCCCAGAAAATACTTTGACTGTCAGGATGGACTTCTGCTTTGGCAAGTTCACCTGTGTAAAAGCTGAGCACAAAGTACCCATTGACTGCTAAAGAAAGCCAGTCTTTCATATGTTCTAGAATTGTGTTAGGCAAAGAATGAAATTAACAGGCTGGAAAACTGTTAAGCAATCCAGAAAATAGACATAGGAAAAAGTACATGGGTTAAATCAAGACTATTTTAGTATCACCTGAATAGGCTGACTGTGTTTTTATGACAGTTTAAAAGGAATGTGTATTTGCTCACAGAAGAAATAAAATAAAAAAGGGAAATTTCACACCCCGGAGTATTTTTAGAGCAGTTTGTTTTTTCTTGTATGTTTCATATTGAAATGCTGAGATGAATTAGTTTGATGTAATTGGTGAGATTTGGGTCTGGAATTTTTCAGTTTAAAAGGAAAAAAAAATTTAAGGAAATAAATAATTTAAGGAAAAGGAATTTATTTTGGCTTTTGGAGATTTTTGTTTATTTTTACCCACCTTGTCCTTGTTTTTAGTTTCTCTTTGAATGCTCTGGGAAGTGTGTATCTGAGAAACACTTGAACACAAGAATTGAGCTTATTATTAGTCGTGTAATATTTGACAGTTTTTCAACTCCCAACATGTATAAAAAAAGAAAACAAGTAGAGGATTTACTGCTATCAGTGTTTCTCTCTGTTTTCTGCTTGTGGCTTTCTGCATGGTCAGAGGTGAATTTATAGGGATTAGGAAATTCTCTTAGTTTATAAGCTCCCAGAGAATTTGGAGATGTTCACTGAAGTATCTGACACCAAGTAACATTCTCACCCCTGAGTTTCTGCCAAAACCTGCTCTTTTACAAATAAATAAACCTGCTAGCAAGTAACAAAATATATTTAACATTAATGCTGTTTTATGACTTCATGCAGGTTCAATTCATCACTTGACACTAACACTAGTCAACCATGTAAAGTAAAATAATGTGACAATATGCATAAATATTCTCTTACCTTATTTTGCTGACCTTACTTTCCTGAATATCATCAGTTAGAGGGAGGCAGAAAGGCACCCAACGCAATTTGGATTCTATTCCAGTTATATTCTTTATTGCTTACTTGGCCTACTTTCTCTTGTGCAATTCAGATTCTTTGGCATGCTGTGCTCTATCTTTAGTAGAAGTTGTATGGATTTAGGATTGAAACTCACATGTTGCTGCCTGTTAGCATTTCTACAACTTGCCTTTCACACCTTGCAAGTATGCACAGTCATTGCTGAGTGATTGGTTCATTGTCCCTTGTTGATAATTTTTCAGTGGATGGTAAATGGGGGGAGGGGAGGGTGTTTGTTACAGTTTTAGTAATTACGAGCAAATTTCTAAAATCATGCCCTTTACCTTGTTCCTTCAGAACAACATGAAGCAAAGATGGCCTGTGTCTCTGTAAGCATATGTAAGAGAGTGTGAGTAGTGTGTTTAATAATGTACTTACAGATGGATATACCTGTTGTTTCTGCCCACCTTTCAGTGAGCAAAGCTCTGCATTACCTGTGAGAGAGCAGAGAGAGTTCTGCTTAAATAGCCTAGGAAAAAAGTAGACAAAGAATTTGTATTTTTCCCGTTTAATTTTATGAATAGAAAATGTGTACTTAGCATATGTATTAACTAGACCTTTTACATGAGCAAACCCAGCATGGATCCACACAGATTCTTGTAATTAGTATAAAAATTTGTAATTTGGATGCAGCATCTCCCTGTCTTGTACAAATGTTCATTTACAAAACTGAGGTGTTTACCTACATCTCCATTATTGTGTTATTTACAAGATTAAGTGGAAATTGCATGATTAAAAATATGAGAAGTCACATTAGAAATGTAGGTCTACAGTGCATTTAGAAGAAGTGATTGCAGGAAATAATGAAAAAAGTAATCAAAGTGATCTGCTTATTCATCTGTCTCTGGCTGACAGAATCTGTCAGATGAAAGTATAGGCATTACTGCTACCTGAAACTCCTTGAAGGTTGAGATAAAGTTCAGTGATATAAGTTATTCAAATGCTACTTCAGACTACATTGATTAAAAAAGGGACTTAAAGAAACTTAATTACACTTAATGTTAATTGCACTTCAGTATATAGCTTGCACATCCATTTTGGTCATTTGTTGTGCCTCAGCATTTGAGATGTCCTATTGCACATTCTTTTCATACAAGTGTAAATACGTGCTTGAGATCTAGAAGGTGGAAATGTTGCTAACTGGGGTTATACCAACTGATTGTGAATTCACAGTTCAAATGGGATGAAAATATTTTTGTGTACTGGTGGAAGCAGGGAAAATACTGTGAGTGAGATAGGTTGCTTGGCAGTGGTACTAGGAATGTGAAGTCTCTTCAGTTTTATATATAAGTGGTTTAAGGATGTTTGTGGTTTGTAGCATCTACTTAGTTCTCCTCCTAACTGGAGTTTGCACTTGGTGTTCACTTTAAATATCAACCTTGCTATCATAGAATTCCAGGTTCTAATGCTGCCGAATTCTGGATTGGTGGTAGTATGGTGGTGTCCTTCCTATAAAGATCCTCAGAAGGCAGGAGATACTTCCTGCCCAGAGTTGCCTGGGTTTTATAGAATCATAGTATAGTTGAGGTTGGAAAGGACCTTAAGATCATTCAGTTCCAGACCCCTGCCACAGGCAGGGACACCTCACGCTAAACTGTGCCACGCAAGGCTTTGTCCAACCTGGCCTTGAACACTGCCAGGGATGGAGCATTCACAACCTCCCTGGACAACCCATTCCAGTGCCTCACCACCCTAACAGTAAGGAATTTCTTCTTTATATCCAGTCTAAACCTCCCCTGTTTAAGTTTGAACCTGTTACCCCTTGTCTTGTCACTACAGTCTATAAGGAAGAGTCCCTCCCCAGCATCCCCATAGCCCCCCTTCAGATACTGGAAGGCTGCTAGGAGGTCTCCACGCAGCCTTCTCTTCTCCAGGCTGAACAGCCCCAACTTTCTCAGCCTGTCTTCATATGGGAGATGCTCCAGCCCCCTGATCATCCTCGTGGCCTCCTCTGGACTTGTTCCAACAGTTCCATGTCCTTTTTATGTTGAGGACACCAGAACTTCACACAATGCTCCAGGTGAGGACTCATGAGAGCAGTGTAGAAGGGCAGGATCACCTCCTTCACCCTGCTGGTCACACTCCTTTTGATGCAGTCCAGGATATGGTTGCTTTCTGGGCTGCAAGCGCACACTGCAGTTGGCTCATGCAGTGAGCTCATTTTCTCATCGACCACCCCCCCAGGTCCTTCTCTTCAGGGCTGCTGTGAATCTCCTCTTTGCCCAACCTGTAGCTGTGCCTGGGATTGCTCTGACCCAGGTGTAGGACCTTGTGTGAGGACCTTATGTGTGAGGCGATGTATTCATTCCAGTTTTGTTATTCCAGACTTTCACAACTAAAACTAAATTTTGTATGCTTTTTGGAGTAGTTACTTTTGTAAATTCCAGAATATGCTTGGATCTTACTGCTGGATACTGTCATAAGGGTTAGGAAATGTATTCTCAGAGTTTCACAAAACAGGCTCCTGAATGCATAAAGACATATGAAAAGTTAATATATGAAAGCATCTCAGCCATAGCAGTACTTCTTCAACTAATCCCTTCAGTGTTTCTGAATTTTGGAAAGAAGATCTTTGTCCACACCTTTGTAAAACATCTTTCTTTAGCACAGGTACACTGATGGGGTGCCTTTTAAATAAAGTTGTGGGAATCAGGGTGTCCTGGGAGCAAGTTAAGGTCAGGGTACGTTGCTGGTCATACATAAAATGGTCCTTTATACATGGAGCATCATGTGCATGTGAAGTGTGGAAACAATGTTTATTGACCCATGTCTGTATTAAAGAAGTACAGTTACGGGAAGGTAAGGATATTTTCTAAAATTTCTGGAGAGCTCCTCTGCCAAAAAGCAAAGTGCATTTATAAGAAAAGTAATGCTCATGTCTGACATAATTGAGAGCAGTACTCATGTTCCCTCATGTGAATCAGGACTGATCAGGAAGACACAACATAATTTAATTGAATTGGTCCAAACACAAATCCTCAAAACATTGCTTTGCAAACTCTGCCCCCCCTTGTTTGCTGTCATGTATCTAAAGACATAGTTAATCCAAAAGTTATCACCAAGCTTTTGAGTGATAAATGATTCTAATTCTTCTGATAAAGGGGGAATAATTTCCATGTTTGATCTAGGAAGTAAAATTTCATCAGCTTTAAAAACAGAAAAAAAAGTGGAGTTCTAGTGCTGTTTTCTGACAGGTATGTGGATTTCATTTTTGTTCATTTTCTATATTGGGGAACTGCTATAACATGTTCCATGTGTGGGAATAAATAGATTTATTTTCCTTTCTTAGTATTATTGTGCAGCTCACAGATTTTCAGGGCAATGCAGGTATATGGAGTGAAAAACAAAATTACTGTATTTTGAAATTCAAGACTCAGTTACTTTTCTGTTTTTATAAATGCTGTGTTTCCCAGTGGCAGAGTTCAAAAGAATTACTGTATGTTAAAAGATAAACTGCATTGTATGTTCTCAAGGTATCAGTCACACATCTAATTTAATAGCCTGTGATTGTTAGCCCTAAATCAAGAATGTCGAAGTATCTGGGTTTGTGTATGTCTGAGGCTGTATGTATGCAGAAGGTTTGGTTCCTTTGCTTAAATTTAGTCACTTTATCTGCTAAGCAGTTTCTATCCTGATAATTTGTGCATCCAGAGTAATCTACATGTATTTGCCCAGTTAAGAAAAAAATCTGATTTCTGGTGCCCAGAGAGTAGAAATTAATATGAGAAGACTTAATTATATAGTGTGACAGATTAAGGTTTTGCAAATTAATTACTTTTTATTTTTGAAACAGTTACCTTGTGAGACATTCGAAGTTAAATGCAGAGTTTTGGTGCATAACATTCCAACATGTGGCAGTAGCTTTGCATATTTCTGTCAGAGATTTTGAAAATATGAAGATAATAAATGGTGACTAATGTACACCATCTGGCTAGGGCTGAGGGGAAAAAAGATTTCTTCCTGAGCAACAGGGTTCCTGCTAAGCTGATTTACTTAAAATAAGAAAGCAAATGTAAATTTTTTTCTGAGAATGAAGGACTAATGATTTCACTGAAACTCAATGCATAACAGTAGCTTTGTTTTGTACTCCATGATCAGTATCAAAGTGGAGCTCATTGGACTCTATCAGAAAGGCAGTGTCTCTTATCCGTCCTGTTGTTGCATCATATATTCAGAAAAAAATTGCTGAGACTTGAAGATTTTAAGCAACATTGACAAAAGTGTGAGACAGCCTTGCAGGGACAGCTGCCTGTAAAGGGGATGGATGTAGCTCTGTGAGGTATCAAATTAGTGATGAAACTACTATTAATCTATACAGCCATAGAATTGGATCCATAGCAACACAGATTTTTGTGCTTCATATCTTCTTTTGATTTATAGCTCTCATTTTTTTCTTTGCTACATTTGTGATGCAATAAAGAAATAAATACAATAAATATTAGAATGTATATACAATTTGTATTGTAATAATGTAAATAATTGTAATTTAATTTGTGCAATTTCTTAGAACCAAAATTGTCTTCTCAGTTTCTTTTAATAAAGATTTTGGTTTTCAGGCAGGCAGTTTTAGATATTTCCTTCTTTCTTTGTTTGGTTGTCTTTTTTCTTAGTGCTCCTACTTCCATTTTTAATGAAATGAAGTATTCACTTAAAGATCTCAACTAATCTGAACAAAGCAAGATGTGCAGTTTTCTTCTCTGTATAGAAAAGAAAGATAAATGTGTGCATCATATACTGTTAGAACTGCAGTCTTTAGTCTGCATTTTTGATTTTTCTCTTACAGCTTTAGGTTTATTTTTACACAGCAGCCCAATGTCTGCAACTCTTACAGTAATACTGAAAATGTTACAATACATTAAACTATATTTGTTCTTGAGTAATGGTTCTTTAAGATCAGGACATGTAGGTGATGCATCACCTACGGATGTATTTGAGTTGCCAGAGGCAAAAAGTGATGTCTGTAAGTGACTGGCAAGAAGTTACCAAAGTGTGAGAAGGGACTGCCAGTTCTTCCTGAGGGTGAGCAGGTTGTTAACTTTGCAGTTTGTATTAGAACATCTGTTGGCTGCCTACTTACTAAAAGAGAGAGGAAAAAAAAAGAAAAAAAACCCCACCACGAAAACAGCCTGTAAAGCAAGCACAGCCTGTGCTGTGAATATTGTTAACTACTGGGCCAAATCATTCGTCTGGCCTCGGGGGAAGTCACAAGTCATGATTTGAGAGGAGAGGAAAAAAATAAAAGTTGAGTGGGAACTCGAAAGAAAAAGGAAGGAAGGAAAAGAGGAAGAGAGGAAAAATGAGACACAGGGAAATAATGGGTGCCTCTGGTTGCAGATGTATAGAAATACCTGTTCCTTTTCTCAAGGTTTTCAAGAAATCATGGCTCTTGGATTGCGGAGTGGTTATTGTTACAAAGTGTCTTTCCCTTGTGCCATTGGCTCCATTAATAGCATCATTCTTCATTCTGTCTTGCATTCATTATGCATGTATGTTTTTAGGGGCAAATTCTGGAAACAGGGATATATATGCTTTACATCAAGGGTGTAAGTCATATATAAAGGGAACAAGGATGGAAGGAAACATTTCCATCCTTTGACAGAAAGGAAGGAAAACTTCCCCGTGTTCAACATTCAGTAGAATCAGGGCCTTTTGCATGTTGAATGTGTATTGGGTGTAAGTGCTCGTATGTGTCCTGAAGCTGTCTGTACTTTTTTTCAATGATCACATAGGAATTATCAGAATCATATCATAGTAATAGAAATTACAGAATTGTTAACTGGGAGAAACCTCTGGAGGTTACCTAGTCCTTCAGTTGCCCAGGAGGAGTGTCACCAGTGCTAGATCAGGTCAGCTACACCTTTGCCTAGCTGCATCTTCAAAACTTCTTGCTTTGAACTTGCATGTTCCTGTTTGGCACTACCCTTCTGATATAGAAGTTAATCTTAACATCTGGTGGACCTACAGACCTGCAGCTTGTAGCTTTTCCCCCTTGTTTTACCTGCTGCTGCTTAGTGTTTGGCTTCATGGTCTTTTTAACACACTCCCCTTCAAGTAATAGTAGTCTACTGCTAGACCTTCTCTTAGCCTTGTCTTTGCTGAAGAGATCTTTCCTTCACTGGGGTCTGCACTTTCTCAACATGCTATTTGAACTAAGAGACCCAAAACTGTAGTAGTGCTGCAGCCTGATGGCACTGAGTAGAGGCAGATAATTTCCTGCTATCTGGTCACCATGGTGTTCCTAATACAGTCCAATATGGAATTTGTCTGATTTCAAATGAGCACATATTTAACTTGATGCTCACTATGACTTCGAGGTCCTTTCTCAGCCCATATTGGTGTGTCATTATTTAATCTGATGGTGCAGAACTTGACATATTTCCTTGCTGAGATTCATGTGGTTTCTGTTGGTCCAGCTGTCAAAATTTATTATGGTACATCTGCTAAGTGACACACACTGACCTTAAGCCCACCATTGGGTTTAAAAAAATGACCTTGTCTTACATCCCATATTGTTTTAAGAGAACGTTTGCAGTACTATTTTGGAAATAAGAAAAGCTTCCACTTTATAAAAGAGAATAAAATAAGCAGGAACAAGACCAATATTATTTTAAAAGATGGATGATAAGTGATAGGGTAGACTTACTAAAGTTGAACAGTAACGTTAAAATGAGCTTCAAGGGCACATGAACATTAAGCGAGTTACACTGGGAATAGGACTGCCTAGCCCCTATAGCAGAAGAGCATTGGAACATTCTTTTATGGGGAGCAGTGAAAGACAAAGATGCTTTTTAGGATGGAATCTAGTAGCTTAATGAATGGAATTAAATTACATATTTGACTGTTGTAACAGGACACTGGACACAATGACCCAGCAGGTGTCATCCACGCCTGTGTCCTGTGTTTCATTTATGTTAAGAAGCTGTTGAAACTTTGCATATATAAAACTTTTTTTTTCTCCCCTTTTACTACTATGATTTTGAAGTATATTTCACTTAGAGCAAATGCCAACCAAAATATTTTTGCCTTCATTGTGTTGTCTTGTTATTTATCTTTCTATATCCAAGCTACAGACTTAGTTATATGCAGGGAGACAAAGGAGTATGGGACTGAGCTGAACAAGGAAGGTCCAGGAATCATTGCTTTGCACTGGGAGAAAGTCTTACCTCTCATGGTGATCCAAGGTTGCTGGTTACTGGAGATGAAGGCCTGGAGAGGAGTCTGTAGTTTATTGCTAAGCCTCTATATTTATTAAGTCACCAGTGTCAGAGTTGTAAATGGATAAAACACATCCTATACATAGCCCTAAATTGTCATGAGGAAAGGAAATCTAGTTTGTCAAATTAAAGATGTTGCACATAAGAATATAAAGATCTTTATTTAAATTACGGATGATTGAGGTTAGGTTTTATTTGGTTGCATGTGGAAGCTGTGTAACAAATAACAGGTACATAGTTTTGTGTGTAATGTCTGAGCTGTATTTAAATGTATATCATAGTTAGAAGACTGTAATCCTTACTGAGCATATAGTCCATAGGATCAAGATTGTGAGTAATTCTGTGTTTATATTTTTGCATTTATTTTT
This sequence comes from Agapornis roseicollis, assembly GCA_002631895.1. NCBI lineage: Eukaryota > Metazoa > Chordata > Aves > Psittaciformes > Psittacidae > Agapornis > Agapornis roseicollis. The sequence goes on along the minus strand of NDXB01008379.1, from coordinate 11,546 downwards.
AATTTTTGTGATTATGTGCTCATGTACAAACTAAAAGAAAATGTCTTATTCTTGACTCTAGTATTTGCACAGCAACAGGTAACTAAACAAAGTATTACATGAAATGATGATTTCTGAAAGTAAAAAGAACAAATGTGTTAACTGACCTGGTTTTATAGCAGTGACTTGCAATTTATCCAAATCAGATATGCTATGACTGTAGAAAGAAGCTACAAAAATATTATCCAATTAGCAAGAAGACATTTAATGTATAGCTGTCTTTTAAATAAGAACACTGGGAAAATTAATAAACTAATAATGTTTTTAGAAAAGCATTGAAACAAATATGAAGTTGGAGTTTGATGCGAGGAGGGGATGTACTAACTTTCAAGTTTTTCAAGCATATTAGGGTGATCTAAAGAAATTCTGGTGGAAGGAAGGAATTCTGGAAGGAATACGTAGTCAATGTAAACTTTCACATCAAGATGAAAAGGTTGTAAGACAGTGTGAAATGACGATGCTGCTAAATAGCTAACAACATTTTGAATCTCTTTAGTATGGGATAACACTCTCTCAAACTCCCTGACTAGGTAGAACTTTGGGTCTTAATTAGATAAAGGCTGAAACAGTGGAAGTGTATCATAGCATACGTTCTAAGGATAGTCCAGGATCCTATTCTACAGCATTTTCTGGTTTTAATGAATGCTATTGACTTGGATGGGACTGTTTGATTAAGCAAAGGTACAGTATGCGTACATGCTTGCAGAAACGAAGCCTCTTTCACAGAATGTGAAAACAGGAAAATTGCATGTAATTATGTAATCACAACCTTGTCAGTACAGCTGTCATTAAGTACTGTGCAGTTAAAGCCTGTAAAATAAATTGACATGAAATATTGCATCTTTTTGGTCCTTATCAATACAACTTACCTACTTTCTCCAAATTCTAACTGGTAAAAGAGCTGCCAAATTATGTTGTCGTTCATTGTACTTTTTTTTTGTCTTCTACAGGAAAAAGTAGAATATGCCTTCCTGATAATTTTTACAGTTGAAACGTTTTTGAAGATTATAGCATATGGATTATTATTACACCCCAATGCGTATGTTAGAAATGGATGGAATTTATTGGATTTTGTAATAGTAGTAGTAGGGTAAGTAATTTATCCTTTATTACAGAAAGATTTAGATCTTCTTTACGGTGAGATAGATGTAGGCCTGTTTGGCTATGAATAATGGCCTACACTTGATTTCTGTTCTTCTGGAGTAAAAGAATGAACTGAGTGAAAAAATTCAAGACAAAGTCCTGTAAGTTTTCAATGCTATATGCAACAGCCTCAAAAGTTCTCACTATGCCAGAAATTTTCCTTTGTTGTTGCTTTGCAAAATCTTTTCCATTTGATTTTTTTCCAAGATGAACTCCTGATGTCTTTCCATATGGTAAAGGTTGATCTGTTTAAGTCCATATATACTTATTCCTTTTATTTATTTATCCCTATGCTGTGGTTATCAGGAGTTCACCTATTCTACAAAGATGTCTGGGAGAACCCATGAGGTTTGAAGTGGAGAAGAGTGGCCAGGGGAGACAGAGTTAATGGGGTGATTCCTTGGCTTTGGGAAAGTGGAGTTATGCACATCAGGCTCCATATATGTATATAGAATCATAGAATCATACAGTCCAATAACAAATGGGTGTTTGAGTCGCCAAACAAGGTTAGAATTAATTCAAAGTAACACTTCTGCAGTGCCTACATTGCAAATATTACCTCCTCAATGTAACTTTCGCTTGCCTGGGGAAGGATGTATGCTAAATAGGAGGGACTGCTCAAGCCTCATACAGGATACATAAGAGTGGAGGTTAGACCATCCCACATCTACATTACACACCTGCATATAATAATAATGTTTTGTGTCAGCTATATCGTGTCAATGGTTGTGCTAGCATGTTAGGAGATCCTACCTTCAGCTATCTAGGGAATTAATCTTGAGGTATATATTCCCCAGTTCTTTGAATATTGTGGAATTTATATTATAGAATCATAGAATACTTAGGGTTAGAAAGGACTAACCCCCTGCCACAGGCAGGGATGCCTCACTGTAGACAGTGTTGCCTAAGGCTTTGTTCAGCCTGACCTTGAACACTGCCACGGATGGAACATTCACCACTTCTTTGGGCAGCCTGTTCCAGTTAAAAAAAAAAAAAAAAAAGACAATTTTCAGTGTTGTAAATTCTGATTTTGTTGACAAATACACATTTTTTTTCTTATGTAGAACATAGAGAACATTATCAACATATAACTTTGTATGCTGTGACTGGCTTGCAAGGAAGACGNACCACTTTTTTGGGGAGCCTGTTCCAATTAAAAAAAAAAAAAAAAAAGACAATTTTCAGTGTTGTAAATTCTGATTTTGTTGACAAATACACATTTTTTTTCTTATGTAGAACATAGAGAACATTATCAACATATAACTTTGTATGCTGTGACTGGCTTGCAAGGAAGACGTTGTCATGCATTGTGCAAGTCTAATTTCATTTTTAAGTTGAAACTTCATCAAGGGCTGCCTGTAACTGGAAAGGCCCTTAACTCCTGTCATTACATGGAGGGAATAGAAAAAGAGACAAAGTAAAGGAATTTATGGTAAAAGCATAATTAAATTTGGATCAGTATTATGAATGCCCAGCTATTTGCTTCTGAGAGACTAAATGTTATTGAAGAGGTTGTATTTGGGCCAGTTGCTTGGCATTCAGGCAGTTTTGGTCCAGGGCTAAAATTTCTGTATAAATAGATCCTTCATCAGGTCAGGTCATTCTCAACAGATTGGCCTCTGTGCCTGAAGGGGAAGCTTGGTGGGCAGGTGTGGGGACTATCACACACAAGAGCTCTATTCTCTTGCCAGGCAGTCACTTGAATAGACCTTTTCCCTTTTGTCAAGTGACCATGGAGTTACAGTAGCCCTGGAGCAGTCTAATTAACATGACCTCTATCTTTGACTCTGTCCTAAATACATGATAACTAAAAAATTTTCCATTAACTCATAAAACACTCATTATTGGAAGCTAAATCTAGTTAGGTCAAATGCTCCCACTGAATCTGTGCAAAATAAAAAGCACTACATCTTATGAAATACTTAAAATATCACACTAAGATGTAAATCCTAGCTCAAAACTGAAAGTTTTGGATTATAAACTATTGTGTAGGTTGTCACCAGTCTAACTGGAAAACAAGATGGACCTTTCATAACATGTCAGGCACCGACAAAAATGAGCAATATTTTTGTTCCTGCTCTCTGTGAGCAATGTTCTTCTTTTAAGAACAGCACAACCCACATAAGCAAGTAAGCAAGCATTAGTCCATTTCTTTAATTAATCTCTAAAAGCCCAGTGAAAATTGATTTTTGTATGTAACCCAAGGTGGGTATGGAATCACTTCTGGATCTGATTCTGTTTACCTAGTTTCATTGTGAAATTCCATTAGGTATTTTAATAACTTTGAAGAGCTGCCATGTGTCCTGTATTGAATGTATTAGATGAAATTTGCTTCATTTACTTTTTCAGCAGAAACTGTAGCAGTCCAAACACATAAATTATGCCAAGTGAAATCTCTACTAGCAAAAGGGAAGCATGTATACAGACTTCTTTCCACAACATCGAATTTGGCATTTAAACTTTCATAAACTGTTCAGGAAAATAAATGTCAGTTTTAACAAGGGAGATCAGTGGATTTTTACCTCAATGTCTTTATAGGATAGACGTAAAATGAGAGAGCTGTAGATGTAGCTGTCTGTGGGTCTCTCCCATCTGTGTCACTTCATAACAAAGTATGAATTACTTTCAGAGCAGTCTACAGTCTACTGCTATGCCACATAATTTCCATTGATTTTTGTGAAAGAATAAGGTCCTGGTAGAAAAAGCTTTCATAGCGCCTTCCTATGCCTATAGCCCTTTAATTTTCTGAATGCTGAAAGCAGCTTCTCTTAATCTGGGGCTTGAATCAGAAGTCCTTTAAATCATGTCTACCTTTAAAGCATCAGTAGTCACTGAAATCATTGAGGTTGCTTCTTTTCTTAGAATTATGTTTCTATTAAATTATAGGGCTAAATCAGGGCCTGAAATACTAAATATCTGGGTTTCTATTGTTACAGCAGTAGGTAGTGTTTGTGCCTGGGTTTCACTCTGGAGAAGAATGAAGCAGAATAGGGAATGGGCATTGACTGATACAGGTCAACTGCTAACTGAGGGAGGAGAAAGTATTCAACGTTGTAGTTTGGGAAGCCCATTAAATGCTACATGATTCCACAGAATGATCCAGTGTAACAGGGCTGTGAAACAGAGTTGTGAAAACTTGTCTTGACAAACCCAAAAACGTGTAAATTCCAGGAGTCCTTTATAGGTGTGGAGCATTTTTCATGACTCCAAAACTCTACTCACTTGATAATCCTTTTCAGGAGAAGTTTGGTTTTGCAACTACTTAGCTACAGACTCAGTGCAAAGGACAATATGGTCTGTATGGTCTAGCCACAGTCTAGGAAACCTCATATCTGAAACGCAAGTCCAAGCTAGATGAATAAGCCTAGGGTTACTTAGCACTTCAGCCACTTGCATCCCTTTAAATTGCTGCTGGAATTGGGAAAGAAAGATAAAACTCTTGCCTTTGAACTGTTCTAATGAATGACTAGTTCATTTCTGCAGTGAAGAAATACGGTATAATAAATGAGTCACTTGGGAATATTTTTATCCTCAAAGATACCATGTGTAAAAAACCAAATCCTTTTGGTGTTACTAAGTTTTGGACTCCGATTTTAATATAATCAGGTTTTGCTAACTGTATTTAGACTGTTGAACAACAGTGTTCCTTGGAGTTCATATATTCCACAAAAATTAAAGCAGATGGTTTCTAATGACTATCTATTTCATGTTCTAAAGAGAAGACTAATTCTCCAAACCTTATAGCTAAAATGTTTGAACGAAGAAGTAGCGAAGTAGCAAAATAGCTTCATTTATTCAAAAATATCAGATTGTGTATACAAGCAGAATGGTAATTTATTGGATACTTGTGGTCATCACTCTCTGGGGGGATGCACTCTTGCACCTCATGACTCTTCCTGTCTTGATCTAATGTGTAAATATCCCTCTTATTCTGATAGCTGAACAGCTTTTCAGAATTTTCTACAGTTCAAGTAATTTCGTAATACTTTTGATTGCATGGCAAATGGATGGTGATGACCTTACACTTCATCTCATTTTCTAGGTTATTTAGTGTAATACTGGAACAATTAACCAAAGAAACAGAAGGTGGCAGCCACTCAGGTGGCAAACCTGGTGGCTTTGATGTCAAAGCCCTAAGAGCCTTTCGTGTATTGCGACCTCTCCGGCTTGTATCGGGAGTGCCCAGTAAGCTCTTTTCTAGCTAATTTCATTGGAATGAATACTGTAACTGACCTGATTACTTAACTTTCTTGCTCTAGATGCAAACAGAAATGAGATAAAATAAATTTGGGGTTTTTTTTTGTTATCTGGTTATGTATAGAAAGTGAATTTCAAGATGAAATGATATTTCAAGTTGAACAAAGGATTGTGAGTTCATTTAGTGTATGATCTTCTTACACAGTTCAATAAGCACACAGGGGAATACACTTCCTTTTTAGAAGCTTTATATAAAAGTAAATTACATGTTAACATGCAAATACACCAAAACCCACAATTTGGATTTTTTTGAATTCCAAAACCCTACAGATCAGAAAGTGTAGGTGGTCCTAAATCAGCTTATATGTTGGTAAATGTATGCTAAGGCACATTACACATTTTGTATTTCCTGCCCCCACCAATGCACATGAGTGCCTTCTGTTTATCTCAGTAGAGCTAACAGATAAATTAGGAAATGGAAAAAGTAGAACAATACTATTTAAAGAAAGCATTGAATTTTCTGTTAAGCTTTCCTGTTATCTTTTAATACATTATTAATTACTGAAACTATTTGGCTGAATATGAGGTTCATGGCTTAAAATTCAGCTCTTTCCAAGACATTCAAGAGAAGGAATTCTAATGCTGTTTATTATATCATAGTCTGCTATGTGGAAATGATCGTGATGGTATATATTTAGCAAAAGAACTTCAGTGAAGAAAGAAGCAGTCTTATGAAATGTCTCAGGAAGGAAGTCTGTTAAGAGGCATATTTTGTTCTCACTGGTACTATGGCAGCTTCGTTAGTCTGGGATTAACTTCTTTTGGTAAAACCAAGGTTTGGCTAAATAATTAAGGAGAAAAAAATATGGGGCCTTACTCTCTGAAAGTGATGTGAGGAATAATGATAAAAAATACGTAGCACAGAACTTTTTTAAGGCCATCAAAAATGATCGGTAGCCACATATGGACTACATGCACTTTATTCCTTAAAAAAAACACCAACCCAAAACAACAAACCCCCCCCCCAGAACCCCTCAAACAAAAACCAGAAAACAAATCCAAACCAAAGCTATAAATTCTTTTGACACATTTCAGTCATTGATTTCTGTGATATAACTTTTTTTCAACAGAGGGATTAATTAGATTTTGACACAGTTTTTGATTGTTATGAAGTATGTTATGATTTTATAGGAACATTTTGTGGTTCTGGGCAGTAGTTTTAAAACTGACTCAGTCTGCATGTCTGTATCATTAATCTATAATAATATGTAATTACAGAAAATTTGGTAAGACAAGACATAGAAAACTGATTCATATCTTGTATCCTCTTTTCTTTTAGGTTTACAAGTTGTCCTGAACTCCATTATAAAAGCCATGGTTCCCCTTCTCCATATTGCCCTTTTGGTATTGTTTGTAATCATAATCTATGCTATTATAGGATTGGAACTTTTTATTGGAAAAATGCACAAATCTTGTTTTCTTATTGATTCAGGTAAGTCATGAAATTGTTCACTAAAATAAGGGACTAATTTTGGTTTCCAATTTTGTGGAGTTTCAGTTTGAGATAGAATAGGGGCCAAAGCACTAAAACTGTTGTAACTCCAGGTTTCAGCGTAGTTCATAATTATAGAAAGAGTGCATGAAATTTAAAAAATAAAAACAAAAATGCAAGCCACTTAGAGAAAGAACATGCTTTGAATAGGTTTTTGTTTCTGAAGTGTGTAACTGAAATGTCACTGGTGAAAGTAGTAAGAATGACTATCTACAAGGGATAACTCAGTAGTTGTTTGTTTGCTTGTTTTTTCCCTAATCTCTGATTACTGAAAAACTAGCTAGTCATATACCAGGGTAGATATTTACTTTCCTGAGTCCACAATTGGGCAGTGTTTCTCCTTCAGGATTGTGGCAGTTTGATAAGAAGTGTAGTTCTGAAATGAGTAGAGAATGAGAACAGTGCTCCTCCATCCAGGTGAAATGATGAAATGAAAGTGTTTGTTATTGAAGAATGTCAAAGGAGTGAAACATCATGAGGGAGAGATTTGATGGCTAAGGGTACATTTCTGTCAGGTAAATAATGAAGTAAACTATGCGTAGGAATTAATCCAGACCTGGTGGATTTCCCTGGTGGTCCATATGTTAGTATGAAGTGAAAACCAGTAATGAAGAGGGGAATAAAAAAAAAGGGCATGAGGAGATTCTATAAAAATTTTGTTGTATTATTGCATGGTTTTTTTCCACTGCTTATTTACCTGAGTTTTTTTATCCTTTTAATTTTGATTAACCTATTTTAAGATGGCAAGGCCCAGATGTCAGAGTAAAAACTCTGAAGCTCCCATGGGTTGCCTTTCTCAGGATGTCTCAGGTTGATATCTGGATTTACCTTCCAACAGGGTTGATATTTGTTCAGGAGAGGAGTTCACTCACAAAAATTTGAGAACTGAAAAATCTGCCTTTGTTTTTGTTCAATTTTCAGATATACTAGTTGAAGAAGATCCAGCACCTTGTGCATTCTCAGGGAATGGACGTCAGTGTGTCATGAATGGCACTGAATGTAAGGGTGGATGGGTTGGACCAAATGGAGGCATAACCAACTTTGATAATTTTGCATTTGCAATGTTGACTGTGTTCCAGTGTATAACCATGGAAGGATGGACTGATGTGTTATACTGGGTGAGTTTAGTAATCACTGAGCTATGTTTACTTTTAAACAAGCTTCAATGTTCAAGTGTGGTTTGTAATACCATCAGCAGGAAATCTTGGTGAGTTTTGCAGATGAGCTCAGCTGCACGCTTTTTCCAGTTGCAGTGTCTTACTGGACTCCTCAGGCTAAAAAGACATTTTAGAAACAAATTTATTTGTTGCTTATTTTGGTTTGGTTTTTTTTCCTATTCTATTTGGATAAATGTAATATTATGCTTATGTCCTTTAAACTAGGGTTTTTCAGTTTTTTATGCAAGCCTACAGTTTTAAGAATGTCTTTTCTGATTAAGCTTAAGAGCTTTCTTTGCAGTATTTCTGCAGAATATTTCACAATGTTAACATAAATTAGAACAAAGCAAGCTCTCAACTGTCATGGCTTGCCGTGGGGACTACAAACCATTTGTTAACCACTCAGAAAACAACAGATCACAAGGGCTGTGTGAGCCTGATACTGTCCCTGTAGAAGCAGCAAAATATATTCAAAAACCTATCTCTGTAAGTCCCCACCTTTAAATGCCACTCTAGCATCAGGTGTGGAATCTCCACAATCTTACAACGTAAGCAGGCAGATGGACACACACTGGGAAACTGAAGATATATTTAGAGCTGATTTTACAAATGAGAATGGAAGAAAAGGAACACACAGATCTTGAAAGGTGAAAGGTCACCTAAATATGCAGACTGGTGTTTCTCTGCCTAACTCCATTCCAAGCTAAGAACATCAGATTTTTTTGTGAATCATTAAGCACTTTAATATCTGATGTGAGTGTTTTGTCCAAGGTCATTCAAGAAGTCTGTGACAGAACCAACCTATGATAGATGCTGAAAATTAATGAGAATGTTCTGTACTACTTGGTACTTAGCAGTAAGTCTTTGCAGCAACTAGGACCTGATAACAAATACAATTTCTAATAGTTAAAATGTTGGAGAACATGAAATAAGTGATTACTAGTAAGGATTGCTATTAGCAAACTGTTAAAATTGGATGAGCTATCTCAAGATGTATCTTAGTGCAACTGTATTCTAGGTTATATTGCTCACAGCAGCTCACATTTTGAATATCTGTAAGTTTTTCTGGCCAAGTGGGACTAGTTAGTAATAGCACATCTGCTGTGGAGTGTTGGATGTGATTAAGGATGTGTAGTATTACTCAGTGAATGGCCACTTAATTTTATGTTGTCATTTGTTTGCAAAACAAAGTGAAATATGCTGTTGCTAAAAACTATAGCACCAGAGTGTAGTCTCAGATAAAATCTGTGATATTAAAATATAGAATATGGAGATGTTTTTACAAAAATGTCTCTGTGAAAGATAATGGAGATGGTAAACTTTTAGAATTGAAAGACAAAAAATTTGGCAAAATATGAATCTCTGCTTCCACTGTTATCAGAGATACAGAACTTGCTACAAACATGCAGAACTTGGATACTGAAGAGTCTAACCATAATGCATAGATACATATAGGCTAATGTATTCTTTCTCATAGTGTAATTTTATCAATTCTTTGGGTTTTGCTCCTCAACTCTTCCTAATTTTCTCAAAGAGACTGAGAGAATGTAGAAGTAGTATGTGCTTTATATGTCTTGTGCTCGTGATGATGGCAGTTATTTTTCTCTCTCCTGAGAGAAAGAGAAGGTTTGCCATGATTCTCTAGGAAAAAATACATATTTAAGATCTTTCAAGACAAAAGGATGCCCATATCTTAGCTCTTGATAATTCCTCCATCAGCAATTAAAAAAATAATAATTAAAAACCTTAGGGAGTTGCTGTATTTAAAATGATTTTTACAAAAGATACAGAAACAACTCAAGTTGACTGGCTCAGTATTATTTTATTTTTTATTATTTTTTCCCCAAAGAATTGAGTGAATTCATCTGATGCAGCTGAAGACTTTGTAGAGTGTCCACTGACAGCACAAACCCCAAAACAATTAAAATAAGATGCTGAGTATCGTCATGATCAGACAACATGAAGGCATAAGAAAATGAAAAACTAAAAAATTCAAAACTGCTCAAAAGTTATTTCTCTGTAATGAATTATTGAAGGAGAAGATATTTACAGGCATATAGATGTCAGTTTTCATTTTATAACAAGTGATACTTGGATGATTAGGCAGAGAAGCAAATATTAATTGACCTCATGAACTGGCCCTAGAATCTCTCTTAAATGATATTTATATAATTAAATTATAGAGCTGGATTATTTCTAGCTGTAGACCAACAAATTACCCATTGCCCAGCTGATACTACTTGCTGAGGATGAGGATTTGTGTTTTAATTTTGCCCCTGGATTAAGCTGAGTTATATCTGGCTATTGCTAACTAAAAATTGCAAAATACTTTGTTTTAATTGCAAATTGTGAAAACATTGAGGGTGTGCCAGGTTGAAATAAAGATGTCCAAAGAATCTAAGCAAACCATTTTAGCTAGAGGTGCATGGGTGTCGTGGCTTGCTTTTTATTTAGAAATCTGTTGATAAACAGAGTGAATAGATTTTATACAAAACATAAATAAATCCAAACCTACAATGTATTATATACTGCACAAAATTCAGATTTCCATTTGGTTAGCAAGTGGATCGGAGTGGGCAAAATGTGTGCAATATTTTGCATTATGTTACATGGCATTCTGTTAGCAAGAGCAATGGCTGAAAATGACAGCTTCCACCAAAACTCACTAGCACAGCGCATTATCACCTAGTTAATTACAGTAAACTTAGCTTAAAAATTCTCCCAAGAATCAATAATGATTTTTCTTGTAGGCTTATCTATTGTAGATTGAGGGCTTGAAAATGCTACTGCTAGGCACCTTCAGACCCTGGGGACTCATGTGAAACTACTGCTGCTCACCAGTTTGCATCTGAATCCCATATGCTCTATCATTTTTTAATGTGTCTTCATCTGGCTCTTTTTCTCTCTCTGTCTTACATCTAACTCACTGGATAACATTTATTACATGTTTCTTCCACAAACACCACAACTCCTTAGTGCCAATGCTAGACTTAACTGTAGATGTTAAGTGGTAGTGTCCTTATTTTTACCAACAAGTGCAGAATAAGTGTTCCCAATTAGTGTAATACATTTGTGGCTGCACATCTGTACATCTTCTCCATTTAGATCGCTACTGTGTTCCCAGTCACAGCTCTCTCTATTTGCTCTCTAGCCCTAACCAAAGGCTTATGCTATTAGTTTTGGATCCCAGTGCAGTCTTTGTTACTCGCAGTGTCAGCTTCTGTGTGCCCATGTTTTTAATTTTCTAGTTCATGTTCTAAAGCTGAGAGCATGGTATTCTTTGCTTCATTTTCAATTTATGCCAGCGCTAGCAAGCACTCAAGAATTACAAAATCTGAGTATGCATTTGCATATCTGGCTTTAGATTTTTTTCCCATGTCTTTCAAACATCTAAATTTGCAGTCTATTAATGGCAAACACGTATCTTGTAAATTGCCTTTTTTTTTTTTTTTTTTTTA
>NDXB01008378.1:347868-363534 GCA_002631895.1 Agapornis roseicollis | reverse complement strand
GCTATCACCAACAATAATAACAATGACAAAGAAAACAAGGGAAGAGGGTACGATACCACCAGCTGAAAACGAGCCCGACTGGGCCCCCTCCCTNAACAACAGTCCAGTAACCAAGGTACAACACAAATCACTATCGCTATCACCAACAATAATAACAATGACAAAGAAAACAAGGGAAGAGGGTACGATACCACCAGCTGAAAACGAGCCCGACTGGGAAGTTCCCCCTCCTTCCGGATAACTCCCAGTTACCTCCTGGGCATGACGTGCTATGGTATGGAATACCTCTTTGGTCAGTTTGGGTTCTGTCCCTCCTTTCTTCCGGCCCCCCCTCCTCCCCGGCAGAGCATGAGGCTCACAAAGTCCTTGGTCAGGGCAAACATCGCTCAGCAGCAAGCAAAAACATCGGCCTTATCAGCCTTGTTCCCGGGCTAAGTCAAAACACCAGCTACTAAAGAGAAGAAAAACTGACTGCAACTGCTGAACCCAGGACATTCACATGTGGGCTAAGTATCTCATTCCCATTGATTTCCACAGTGGAGACTGTAGACATCTTTGACACCTTAACATTATGTCTGGTTTAGTGTGGGGTGTCCCTGCTTATGGCAGGGGGTTGGAACTAGATGATCTTAAGGTCCTTTCCAACCCTAACTATTCCATGATTCTATGAGTCTAATTCCCTTTGAAATCTGTGAGAGGATAAAGGAAACTAAATCACAGTCTAGACAAATAGCAGCACTGATATAAAGGTTTAAAGTAAAAAGCAACTGAAGTAAAAAAAAGGGTAACAATTTTCCTAGCTCCAGGCCATTTGTACCCATGGATCTCAGCTTTCCTCACTGCAGCTCTCAGGTGTCCATCTGGGTTACTGTAAAATTAAGCTCCCATGAGAACACCCAGCGAAGGCAACAAAATATAGAAGAGTACTTTGTTCTGGTCTTCCAAATACAATTTTTCCTGTACCACTGTAAGCAAAATTAATAAATAGTGCTTTTAAATAGCCACTGGCAATTATCTGAGCTTTTATTCTCTGGCAGTGCTCTTTACACTTCCTGGAGATGTCAGTTCTTGTCATCTAAAAACTTGAAAATGTTGGTTAGCTACAAAGTACACAAGCAAAGTTTTCTTCACTACTGGAACAGTTAGACACAGAAATATGGCATTAGTAGTTCTCATGTCACTTTAATGAAAGTTGAGAGACATGCAGTTGAACACTTTGAAGAACCCAGCCATCATAGTATATATACCCATTTTCAACTTTTCATGAGCTGCACTAATTGGCCACATGCATGTACTTAACCAGTCCCCTTGCAAAGTGAAATGTGATCACCTCAATTTCAATAGAGGTGGTTTAAGCTGGTGCATATTCCTTTGTAATCAGGACAGCTATGACACATACAGGGTTTATTATAGCAATTTATTAAGCTGCCAAACCCTATAGGTTTTATTTCACTGTATGCTGACATACTAGTATTTTGCTAAAACAGCTTGAATAGGATGGGCATAGGTTCAGCATCGTAAATATGCTTATTCTAGTAGTTTATTCACCTCCTAGTATAGAAATAGCTTTTAGTGATAAGTATGTAAACATATATATAATCATGTTCACATACCTCCATGCCATTGCAACCCTGCCCAGACCAGGAAGGGCTGCTGCTTTACTTCAGTTCTATCAGTATATGTACAGGACCATAAATTTTGCCCTATCTTGTTCTTTTTTTTTCTTTTTCTAAGAAAATGGTGAGGAGAATAAGAAATTGCCAACCATCTAAACCACTGTCTAATAGATCAAACTGAGACCAATCTGTTCATGAGGAATAACTGCTGACGGATAAAAGACAAGTGGATTCAATTTATGCCTTTGGCAGATATACTAATTCATGTATGTGAACCATATGTGAGATGTGACAGCATCCAGCCCATGAATGGCAAACCATCATAATAATGTTTCCACAAGAGGGGCCAAACATGTATATGAGGAATAAATACTTTGTGAATGTGGTAAATGGCTCATGAAGTGCTGTCACAGTGTGGATGCAGGAGAGGACTATGTCGTGTTCATTTGCAGTTGTAGAACATACAGCCTGTTCCCTGTGTGTAGCAGTGCAGCGAGGAGAACAAACAGCCTCATTTCTCTTCAGCCGTTCTGTGCTGGGACAGGTGCATGGGAAATCCATAAGAAATTCAATGGTAACCAAATTTGGCTTCTGGTTTGCTGCTCAGAAGATGCATCATTTTTGAGAGAAAATGAGGGAAGAGGAAACTTTCCTTGTCTATGAAATTACAGATTGGTAATTTAAAGCAAAAAAATAACATTCTTTCATTTTAATTGGCATAGAAGATATCAACATGTATTTATAAAAGAGTGAAGTAGGAAAGGGCACAGCAGAAATAATAATCAGAAAGTAATGAGGTTTTTCAGAGTAATTTCTCTTAAATATACATTTCTTGCCTTATATTTGTTTAGTAACATGAATTACGCTAACTGCTTATATCAAATGATTTCATCTGAAAGCACCACCATTTGCATAATGCCCTTGAGCTTTGACTGTGAAAAGATTTATGTATATATTTAACTTAAAGTACCCTGGGCCTTATTTCTAGTCAAACTGAGGCCTTTTTACATCTTTGCAATGAATATAAATGCACTTGATGAGTACTTTCAGACCAGTCTCACTACCAGAGTGTTTTAAAGAAACAATATAGTAAATAAGTCATAGACCCTGTGAGTAGTTCAATTGATTTCAATTACACCATTCACAATGGGTTGTGTGTGTCTGTGTGCATGTGCACGTGGGTGTTTATATCCATGAGTCTCTTTGCAGGATCAGGTTACTCTTACATGTCTGACCTCTATTATTGTCTGAACCTAAGTGAGAACTCTTGGTAATTATACCCTCTATCCCTTCATATTAAGCATTGTATAATGAGTTGTTGCTCTCCTTCCTCAGTTATTAGGGATTGTTATTGTCTCTGGGTTGCATGATGAGACAATCAGGTTTTATTCTGAAATCTATTATGTATAGTCATTATATGTAGCATGAAAAGTCCTGAAAGTCTAGCACTGAGTATGGATTATCTCTTTCTGTGCCTAGCTAGCTACAAATATTGAAGATAATGCTCCCCATCTACAACCCTTTGCAAAAGGTGAATACACCTTTTTTCCCAGTACAGTTAATCACACTGTGATAGAGATTATACTAAATATATTATCAGGACCAAAACATTACCCAAATGTCACTCAGATGCATCAGTGAACAAAGGGTGAAATCCAGAGATGATGCATTTAATAGACTTTGAGCTTTCAAGCCAATAATAACTCTGATTCTTCCATCCATCAATACAGGCAAATGCTGTATTTCCAAACAAGGCTTAGATGTGACAGCTCAATATTTATCTGTGATCAGAATTGTAATCATTTTAATTTGAATGTTAATTAATTTATTTGTTTACTGCCTCTTGGGCTTGTGCTCCATCTGGCCTGGTTTCATGTCACTTGATAATATTTATTTGTGGTCTGATGATGAACACAAGGTGTGTTTATATACTTTGAAATAATACCGTTTAATGACAGAAGATGTTATTCTTCCTGAGGCAGTCTGCCAGGTATTTAACTGTGAATCTATTAATTTTATCATCTGAATTTGCATCTCTGTTATTTTTTGCATATACAGCGAAAATTTGAGTCAAGAAAGTTTCCCATGTATACTAGCAGGTTAAAACACAGGTTTTTTAAAAGCATCATGGGTGAGACTCAGATTATTACATTGTAGTGTTTCCACAGTCATTTTGAGAAAGCAGGGCATATGGGTATTAGTTTAAATTGATAAAATTCAGTACAAAGGTAATGGACTTTTGGGAGGAACAATCTAAACTACTCACACATGACTGACTTTTAAATTAATGGCAAACACTCAGGAGGTTTTCTGGAGCCATTGTGGACAGCTCAATAGAAACATCTGCTCAGGGACAACATTGGCAAAATAACCAAATAAATGATCGTTCAAGTCATGTTCTCACCTTTCCAAAGTTGTGGAATTGAAATGGGATTCAGTTCACTAACTTCAGCAATTTAAAAGTTAAACATATATTGTAAAGTAGTTACTGAAGCTCCTTCTGTGGTCACTGGAGGGAGACTAACCTCTAGAGGACAATTCAGCTAGCTAAAGTATGTCTGAAGTAAATGGAATTAAGTGCCCTTTTGAGGTGTCATCTTTTCAGTCAGCTGTAGAAAAGCAAAGCAGTTGCTTTACAATAGAGGCCTAGCTGTTAAAGGGATAAAGCTGTGGAAGATGTTACTGCCTCCATGCCTTGCTCTTAGTCATAGAATCATTGAATCATTGAATAGTTAGGGTTGGAAAGGACCTTAAGATCATCTAGTTCCAGCCCCCCTGCCATAAACAGGGACACTCCACACTAAACCATGCCACCCAAGGCTTCGTCTAACCTGGCCCTTAACATTGCATTTACTTTGCTGAAAAAATGTGGGGCTTGGCTGAACGTGGTCTCCACATGGCTGTTATGGATACTGCACTTACCAGACTTTCTGTGACAGGAATTGTAACTGTCTTCAAAAACTGTTCAAGGAGTCAAGACTTAGTTGTTGTCATCTCCATCAGCTTGAACTCTCCCGGGTGGGATGCTTATGGCCACAGTACACCAGCACTGCTTTCCTCTATCAGTTGGCACTCCTGTTTCCTCCACATTTTTATAGTTTAATCAGTGGAAAACCTGAATGCTGGTTTTTATTTAAGTTGTTGAGTTTATTATTTGGGATAGTCATGTTTCTGACTTCTTATCTGATCTGATGGATTAACCTAGTAGTAATTCACAGGTAACAGTAGGCAATTTCATAAATAGGGGAGAAGATTGCTGTTGGTATAAGACTATTTCAACAGAGAAACTTCCTGTCACAAAATCTAGTAATAATATGGCCCATTCCCACGAAAGACAAAAAGATTTACAAGATTCACAGGAGAAGAAATTAATAAGTCATGGGGTTTTTTTAAAATCTTAGCCATCTTTAGCTGTTAACAGATGTGATTTGAAGCCCCTTAGTTTTAAATGATGTGTGAATATATTACATGAGCATAACAAGTAGCATGCCTTGTACATTTTTAACCCTAACACAAATAAACCCAGTGCCCTGTGGATACTGACAAAGCTAGAATTTCCATGCTGAAGGAACAGGCTATTTGCTCCAGTTAAGCTGTAAAAACTATTACACAGTACAGCGGTTAGCATTGTTCTTCCAGCTGCTAATGGCTGGTTTGACTTCAAAAGGTTCTGCTTGCAGCTTGTTAGGATTGATAAATACACAGCTCAGCAAATTCCATCTGGGTATTTTCAATAAACTGGAGGGCAAATGCAAATAGGAATGTGAGTTTCAACCTATGGTACCTCCCAATGCCCTCTACGAAGGAACACCAGATAGTCTATTTGCATACATTTTCATCCATTTGCAGAAGGCCTTGTAAGTGCCCACATCCTTGCTTTACAGTTACAGTATAATAAGACAAAATCAAACCAAGGAAGACAGATTAATTCTATATACTTGTAGGACTGGGGTCAATTTAGAATAAATGCCATATAATGAGATATGAATCTGATACAAAGAGAAGAGATTTTCATGAAATGTGTACAGTTTCACTCCCATGGTAGTGGGATACCACATAGTGAGAGTTTTCAGCTAGACAGGACAAAGAAATAGAAATGTCTGGTCAAATGAACTCTAATATAAACTGAGAAAAAGATACAGAACAGCAACACTAGAGAGTTTCATAGCTAAAAATTAGCTTATTTTGTTTTTTCTGCAGTGGAACTTGCTTGCTGTCTTCAAAGCAACTTAATCAGGTCTGTAATAGCTCTGAAATAGTCAGAGAAAATTAAAATAGGAATAAGCTTAAATTAGAATTATGCCTCACAATGGAATCTGTTCTTGAATAATCTAGAAATAAAAAAGAAGAATGTCTAAATAGCTCTGCTGTGAGACAGCTTTTCACTACTTTCATTTAGAATGGCAGAACAAACTTGCTTACTTTCATCCTATGAAAAAGACCATGGAATTTCAGATTCACCACCTGGTGTGTCATTGTCAATTATTATTTTTAAGGCCAGGATTAGTAAATATGAATGTAAAGACTGACTGCTTCTGCAAACCATAGATCGCTTTTATTCACACACAAAATCTGATTTGAGAGCCACCTTGCCTGTGTTATGAATTTTAAGTAGAATCATAGAATAGTTAGGGTTGCAAAGGACCTTAAGATCATCTGGTTTCAAACCCCTACATAGGCATGGACACCTCACACTAAACCATGTCACCCAAGGCTTCATCCAACCTGGCCTTGAACACCACCAGGGATGGAGCACTCACAACTTCCTTGGGCAACCCATTCCAGCATCTCACCACCCTAACAGGAAAGAATTTCTTCCTTATATCCAATCTAAGCCTCTCCTGTTTAAGTTTGAACCCGTTACCCCTTGTCCTGTCACTACAGTCCCTAATGAAGAGTCCCTCTCCAGCATCCCTATAGGCCCCCTTCAGATACTGGAAGGCTGCTATGAGGTCTCCACGCAGCCTTCTCTTCTCCAGGCTCAACAGCCCCAGTTTTCCCAGCCTATCTTCATATGGGAGATGCTCCAGTCCCCTGAGCATCCTCGTAACCCTCCTCTGGAGCTCCATGTCCTTTTTATGTTGAGGACACAAGAACTGCACACAATACTGCAGGTGAGGTCTCCCAGGAGCAGAGTAGAAGGGCAGGATCACCTCCTTCTACCTGCTGGTCACGATTGCTCTGACCCAGGTGTAGGACCTTGCACTTGGCATGGTTAAACTTCATGAGGTTGGCATCAGCCCACCTCACAAGTGTGTCAAGGTCCCTGTGCATGGCATTCCTTCCCTCCAGCGTATCCACCGAACCACACAGCTTAGTGTCATCGGCAAACTTGCTGAGGGTGCATTCAATCCCACTGTCCATGTCAGCGACAAAGATGTTGAATAAGACCAGTCCCAACACCGATCCCTGAGGGACACCACTCGTTACTGGTCTCCAGCTGGACATTGAGGCATTGACCCCAACTCTTTTTGTTTGGCCATCCTGCCAGTTCATTATCTACCGAAAGTAAATTAATCCTTCCTTCATAAGAAAAACTACAAGCTGTACATGAAAAGAAAGTATCTTCTTTAAACACAAAATCAGATTAATTTTGGAAAATCCAAATGAGCTTTATGGCTAGCACATTTTTCTGTTCACTCATGCCTGTAACTCTGAATAAGGTTTGAAGGAAGAGCACTCTGCTACATCAATACTGTGGGAAGCACAAGGAAATTGTCACTCTTTTCCTGCCCAGTATATATTCAGTATTTGCCTCAAGGAAGTTGATATTGCTGGTCCTGAATGTAGAGGTAAAGATGTCTTACATTGCACTGTTTTCATAGTCATAAGTGATTAAATCTTTGTTCTTCTGAAAATGAGTAGTTCATTTTCTGGAACACTAGAAAATAGTATGGAAATATTTTAACAGTGTATATGGTGGCAGTAGCAGTCATTTTTCTCCTTCTTAGTAGCTGATGCAGTGCTGTGTTTTCGACTTTAGTCTGAAAACAATGCTGACAACTCCAATGTTTTAGTTGTTGCTAAGTAGCACTTACTCTGATCAAGGACTTTTTCAGTCTCATGATCTGCCAGTGAGGAGGGTCACAGGAAGTCAGGAGGAAGCAGATACAGGACACCTGATCCAAACTAGCCAAAGGGGTATTCCATACCACAGCACATCATGCCCAGTATATAAACTGGGGGAAGGGGTCTGTGGATCTGACGGAAAAGCAACAGGCAATGCAGCTACTCAAACTCCAAGCACAACAGCTACACCAACCCCAACAACAAGCAAAGCAGCTACTCAAACCCTGACAGCAACAGACAACACCACTACTCCAACTCCAAGCACAGCAGCTGCACCGACCCTGACAACAGACACTGCAGCCACTCCAGCCACAGTGAAAGACACTGCAGATAAACCTAAAGAACCCATCTGTGCCGGTATCGATTGCCACTATAAGCAAGGGGAAAAGCAAATGACAGCCACAAAGATCAAACTGTGCAGTGAAGAAAGATGAAGACGCAATGTGCGCACTAGAGGGGAAGCCATCTGAATAAGAGTTATTACTACTTCCTGTTTATATACTGTTATAAACCACAACACCTTGAAATGTTTACTTTACTCAACAGAAATGCAGTTTCACCCAAGGACTCATCTCCAATGTGCAGTATTATTTTTGATATCTGTATGGATGTTCTCACACTGGCAATGTCAGTTAGTCATGAAACAAAGGTATCATCACACAGCAGAAGTACATGATGAATAACCTTGGCAAAGTGTCAGTGATATAGCCAAAAAGAATAGTTGATAAGTGTATTGTAAGTTCAGGTTTAGCCACAAGTGAACTGCCTAGCAAATTGGTTTTTTCTCTTGCATGAATCTGAACCGAGTTAAATCTGCTGAAGATCTGCAGACTAACCAGACACTATTTGTTTTGGATGATTCAGCTGACCTACTAACCAGTTGTCTGGTTAACTTACCAGTTGAGATAAATGGAAATGTTTTGCATCTGTTGACATATGTGCAAGTTTAAGAAAGGAGGGAACATCATGGTTGTGAGTTAGCTGGGCTCCAGAAGTATCATACTCTGGGAAACATTTAAGACCATATCTGTTGAATTTACTAATTCTTGACTGAGTATCATTTCCCTCATAAACTCCACATGGGCAAGAGAAGAATCAGGTGGTGTTGTGCAGCTGCTGGCGTCTCTAATCTGCACTCTGCTGCAAGCTCTTAAACAATTAGCTTAATTTTTGTAATTAGTTTTGATCTGTGGTTTGGGGTCTGCAGAATATTAGGAGCTGTTTCAACAGGCATCCATGAAAGGGGTAAGTAGTGTTATAGCTGGAACATATGACTGAATTAATTTTCCTTCACAACACCTGGAATCAATATTATCAGCCAAAAACATGTTGTGTCCTGTATTTTTTTCATTATCTCTAAATTGTGCTTTATGAACCCTGGGTGGTATAATGGTTAATATTGTGACAGGAAGAAGGATTTGCTGGGTTGATGTGACGTTGTACAGCACAGTGATACATGCATCTCTTTTGTGTGGAGCTGGGAGGTATTGTTTTTTCATTCTTTTATTTAATTTATTGAATGTATAGACACTGTAGTGATACTGCATTAAACTGTAGCCTGTAGTGAATAATATTCCAACAACTGTTTCTAATCAGTGGAAATAAATTGGGCTAAAACCTTGTGTACTGGAAACAGAAAGAAGACATCACAGCAAGGCTGGACTCTTCAGCCATTCAGAAATAGAACAGAACAATTTATGAGTTACTGGATTAATGCATGAGAACATTGATAGTTTGCTCAAGACAGTGCAATGCTGAGTACTAATCACAACCACCTTTTGTGTGAACTGTTATTGAGCCAGCAGGTATCACCCCCCACATTATGGCATTGGTCCAAACTGAAGAGGTGTTTGGTGTTGGATGTATGCATGACAGGTCAGTATCACTTATGGTTTTCAAGAATGCTTGGTGATTCCAAGACCAGGAAAGGGATTCATTATTCCATGTGTATTTACTCTAGAATGAAATTTGTTCAAATATTTGGAAAAAGGCAAAATATGGTGTTTAATTTCCCATATTTTGCTAGCACCAGAATCAGTTATTTAAAAAAAAAAAATAGAGAAAGCCGGAAAGTATGGAATTTCTTTCACAATTCTCTTTTAATTCTGTAATTTTGATCTGTAAATGGGAGAAGTTTCTAGGCTTTTAAAATGGAAAGGTTTTCCTTGGTAATAGGTTTTCTGAACATCATGTCAATGCAATTCATAGAAGAAGAACAAAACAAGAAACCTTATTTGAAATCCATTAATAGCATGATCTGAAAATATTCAACATCCTTTCAAATTGAATTCCCATATCTACATTAGACTAATTAGTTCAACAGAAATACAACAATGGACTTAGTGCACTTGTCTGTCTCTGTCTCACCCAGCACGCATTCCCTGTTATGCTCTTTGGATTAATTTGTTGTAGAAAAGATAAACTAATGCTGTAGAGAAGCACAGGGTTTGTTATGGTTTGTAAGGTATTTGATGAGTACACCCATTAAAAAAAATCATGTTTACATTTAGCCCCCTACCTTTTAAAGAGCTGTAATGGCATTACTTACTTGAAATGAATGATATTTGTTTTCTAAAGCTACAGGGAGATTTTTGGGTCCATAATGATGAATATATTAAGCCTGGTTTTAATTAGGTTTTGAATGTGGAAACATATTTACAAATAAAAATCACAGTAAGTCTTTATAAAAATGCATTTGCTGGTCCTCTATAAGCCAAACATGCTCACCTGCAAATTGACTATGTGCTGTACCAGGGGTAGCACACGCCTGTTCCCAAGCTAGCAATCATTTTAAATGTGCTCCAGTGGCTTTATTTCTTAATAGGGTGGTTACTCTCCCATGTCTGAATTACTCCTAAGGATGTCCTAGTCGTGGTTTCCTGGGAGAGATGCCCATTCTGAGAGGATCCCTCAGATCCTCTCAGAGCCTCAATGCAGCCAATCATCTGCAGGCCACCACATGGGAAGACCACACGAATGCTCTCAATGTTGCAAGCCCACTGTCATCTCTCAGGGATGCAATTTCACAATGGATACCAGTTCCAGCCATATGCCTGCCAGTCCTCAGAGCTCTGAGAAGAAGACTGGAGACTTCTGCTGCACGTATCAGCCCCACTGTATATTGATCATCCCCTGCATGTCAACAGTGGGCTACGTTGTCCAGGCACACAGTTCAAAAGTCTGTTCACATGGCTTTGTTCCATCAGTTAGTATGGGGTATGGAACAGAAGTACCTCATTTTCTAGGCCCAGCCTGTTTCAGAAATCAGTATCACCCTTTGGGTATTTGTTAACGCCAGAACTGTGTGGGGATAGATGAGCAGTTCAGTATAGCCAAGGACCTTCTGCTGTTGTTACTGAGATTCTGCAAAACATTCCCCAACTTGTTACTTTCCATGACACCCCAGCTGTCATCACTGGTGTCTGGAAAAGTGAGGTGTCCAGCTGTGCTGTGATTATTAGTGAAGCTATTCATGGTTCCTGTGATTATTGCAGCTGTAAAGCTGCTGTCCCACTTCAGGTAGGTGAACCTCAGCTACAGTGAATATATGTGTAATACTCATACCTTACAGGAATCTACCCAGTTCTCCTGTAGCAAGTGGAGCACCTTTTTGCTGCTCTTTTCTTCCATTAGTAATGCATGTTGGTGTATGTGACATCATCAGCAATGGCATTACCCCTGCTGCTGCAGGACCCTGTGTGAATGGCCAGACAAGCACAGACCCTAAAAGCAGTTCAGAAGTACCCATGTGTCCTGCCTGATGCCTGGGAAGGGCACTACCCATCACAGGAGGTTGGTGAAGAACTGAATCTGATGACCTTCGTGGTCTGTGTTAGAATGTGGTGGTTGGTGGTTACTGGATAGTGCTCAGTGATGACTTACCAGTCTTAGCTCAAGTTCCTTTGTAATAGAAGCACCTTCACAAGGTGCCCCAGCAGCCAGCTGGGGTTCAGATATGCAAACTGAGCTGCCTGTGACTTTTCAAATCTCCCTCTACTTCTGAAGCTGCTGGCTCTGCCTGTCCATCCAGCCACAGCCACGTACTGTTGTCAGCAAAATTCTGAGCTTAAGATTGCTTCTTGCAAATACTTGTAAGGGTCTTAAATGTCTTCTGAGCCCCAAGCAGGTCCCCTACAGAGAGCTAACACAATAGAGAAATTATCAATTAAATAAAATATAATTACCTTCTCTTTCAGTTCCCAGAACAAGGATTTTCTGGGGAATCAGCCGAAGGACAAGAAGATGAGAGTGGGCAACATGACGTAATCTCTTAAGCCCAGAGCACGGGGCAGTCTCTAGACAGATTCAGAGCCCTGTAAAACCCTTAGGATGTGAAGCACTGAACCTGACTGCAGATATTTTTTCAGCTCCTTCAAAGAAGTGCAACTGGTGGCTGTGTATTCTGCAGCCTTTATTCCCTGTCAAGTATGCAAATTGAAGTTTAGAGGAGGCTTTTGTCAGAAACAAGCTCATCTTGACTTTCCCGTTTGGTTTCTGAATAGCCCAATGAAACAAAATTCAGCAAAATGCCATAGGGTAATATTGGAGAGTAAAACTGTGACAAAATAACACGAGTGACTCATAGACTGCAGTAGGAGTTTTAGTTTTTTCTGAGCTGTTATATCCAGGCTCTGAATACTGCAGAATAACAATGCAAAAGAGCAAGGAAGTAAACTGGGTATTGCAGGCTTTGTGTTTAACGACTAAACAGCTCTTTCAAAAGTCTTCTTGTTGTTAAACCCAGTGTTGCAAACACTGTTGCAGAAATTATATACTATAGGCCGTAGAAAACCAGGTGAAAGTTCTAGATTCCAGAAACAAAAGTATAGATCACTATGAGTAGCTGACATGCTCAAAGGGAAAAAAAGAATCCTTTATGAATTCTTGACCTACATTTAAGTACAATGTTACTTTTCAACTGCTCTTAAATCTTTTCCTCAGCTTTATTCTAGAAGGAATATTGCAGTTTATAAGAAGCTTGACTGCTGCAGCACATCTGCTGCTTTAGTTTTAAAAGGCTGAGATTGCAGAATTCTAGACAATTGACAGAAATTCTGTCTCAACACGTTCTTATTCTAGAGAACAGCTATATTTGTTTCAGTCTTGGAAGAGCTGATAAACATAGAGAAATTATTTGCAATTAATATCAAGTAGTTGTCACTTTAATTACAGTACATTTTTTTGCTTTTCTTTTGCTGTTCAATTGCACATTGTTCCTTTTTTTCTCCTCCTATTGTTTTTACTGGGACTTTCTCATTGGATCAGATTTATTTTCTTTGGATGCTGCATTTCTATTTCTTTCCATTTTTCCACCTTTAATGTTTGTTAGTCCAGTATTCTAGAAACGAAATATCCCATTTTTACCTGTGTATTCCAAAAATCCAACTAGAAGAAATTACTTTTTCTGTTCTAGGCTAAATCTGAATGAGTTATTTTCTCTGATGCTAAAATTTCTGACTCATTCACTCTTTTTTTGGAATTGCTTGGTATGACTCTTGAGCCACTTTACATTTATCACCACTGCTGGACATTCCATATTTAAGATTAATCTTTCCATCCTTTGCTGGATGGACTGATTCAGAATCACAGAGGAAATTATTCAGCTGTGAATAAAATGCAAGAATCCAAGATTGTTAACTCTTATAACTGCACTGTAAATCTTTTGATAACAAGTATGTCTTTAAAAGACCTATCTGATCTTCAAGTCTTGTAAATGCGTGACAGCACATATCCATGAGAGTCTCAGCCTTCACTCAGTGTGAATCCATCTCAGGAAACACATGAAAGAGCCAGAGAGAAATATGCTTTCTATTGCATTTAGCAGTGCTGTTTGAAATTAGTTCTATTATTGTGGGGGACCTAGCATACAGTGTTCAGGCACCAGGTGTGTGATGATTCTGGTGATGCTGATTTCAGTTCCTTCTACTGTTGAGACCTTCAGTGTTTGGGAGCCAGTCATTTTATCAGTTCTTTCACTCCTAATTAGGATTTGCATCTGTTACAGGAACTGTGGGAAAATCAAGACAAAATCCCACTCTAAAACTTTTTCTGTTTGAACTTAGGGACCGAAATTTACTGCAGATTTCTTCATATGAGTGAGGCTTTTTTAATGCTTGATGATGACTTATGAAGCAACAAAACCATTCAGCACAAAACTGTTCAAACACTATAGCAATAAATAATGTAATTAGCATATTTGAAGATGGTGAAAACTGCAAAATAAGCAGGCATCAGTCACTAAAGCAATAGATTGATTTTTCAGCGTGTGTTCCAGCACTTTTATCAATACCGTGCCTTAGTACTTTCAGACTATGTCATTCTCCGTCTACTCTTTGCTGGCTTAAAGTCAATAGGAAGCATAATATCTGAAATTATTAGTGCTTTTAATCAACTATAAATAACAGGCTGCTATTACCGGATACTATTTGATGGTCAAAAGTGTATAGGCAAGCATGGAGAAATTGAAAAGGTCAGTGATAGAATGACACAAATTATATTAAGCAATTAATTTACCCATTTCGGGCCTTCTTTCTGTTCCTTTTAGAGGCACCTTCCTTTCACATACTGACTTCTTTCCTTCCCAGAAGGGACAGGGAGATAGATTACATACATATAGATAGTTTCCTCAATTTGCTTCTCAAACCTGTAAAATGTTTCTTTGATTATTCTAACTCTGATCCACTATGAGATAATAAATAGCTTTTTCTTTGAATACTGGAGTAATGTCCTCTAGTGTCAGTATGTGGCTAAGTTTAACCAAACCTAAATGGGAATTGAGACACCTAAATTAAATTCTGTAATACATGAAGCAACTAATTGAAACATCTCTCTATGTTAAAATTCAGGATAGTAGGGTTTTTTTTCTGTTTAGAAGTATTATCAAGGGAGAAAACTGGATTCAAGGTCTTACTTACAGTATAAACATTTTTATACTTAGTTTTGCTTAAATGTGCCATCAGTAAAAACACAGATGAGGGTCCTCTATTCTTATAAATGTTCACAGTTTCTTTGATGCCTGTGGACTGCTGAAAAATTATCCCAGGTGAGTAACATGGAGCTTGTTAGCCAGGACCCTGATCCATCTGGATGTGAAGAATGCTGACCTAAAATTGGGATGGTACATGCTGGGATTTTTCATCAAGTGAAATATACAACTTAGGACAAACACAAGATGAACAGAACAGTCTGTTAAAAGCCTTTAAATCAAATTGAAATAAATAAAAGCCTGTCTTCACAACACAGAACTTTTAAATTAGTCTTCACTGCAGAAGATTCTTCCTGTCAGACTATGATTTTCTGGTTAAAACTTTCCAAAAGCACAAAGAGACATTTTTATATACCATCAAGTAAGCTTTAAAATAGGTGATACTGTTGTATAAATTATTTGTATGTCTATGAATTATAGAAGCATTTCATCCCTTTCCATTAAAAAAATAAAATAAAGCAAAGCCTATAAGCTTAATGAATGAAGACCTTAGTAATAAATCTTACTTAAGATAGGCCAGCAATACTCGAAACACATTGTTTACTGACTGGCTGAGCCAAAGCATTACTCTCAAGAGAATGTTTTGCCCTTTTGGTAGAGTTGAATAAGTAGTGGAAATAATATTTAGAACAACCTTTTGCACAGCAGAGCAAGAAGATGACTTTTGCCTGGTAACTGTTAAACTAAGCCCAGCTGCTTCCGTCACTTGGGAGCCAAATTGCGGGAGGGTAGCAGTAGCTTTTCTTTGAAGTAAGGCCAACAGCCCTTCTCAGGGACATCTATGATACTCAGCAAACCCTGAGAATGCTTTGGGGCAGCTTAAAATCTACTCTTATTGTAAATGACCTGAAATAGGAGACATTTGGGGTTTACTGAAATAGTTTCCATATTGATAGTTACTCCACAAAAGCCAGGCAGGTGATGTTGCTTGCAGTGACCAGGTTTGCTCCATTTGTACCTTCCTGCTTTTTTTTTTTTTTTTTTTTTTTTTTTCTT
>NDXB01008378.1:296197-347732 GCA_002631895.1 Agapornis roseicollis | reverse complement strand
TTTTTTTTTTTTTTTTTTTTTTTTTTTTTTTGTTGGCATATAATTAGTGCTCTGGTGCTTGGATCACTTTTCTGTTATCAACGGAGCATAGCTTCATCACTGAAATCCTGGCCCCAGATGAGGCTGTGAAGTTGTTATTAGTGTTTGTTCTGCTGGGACCAAAACTGCAAATCTTTCAAAGACAGATTCTGTAACAGTGTCTGAATGTTATGCAGAAACCAGAGGATGAAAACAGGGTACAAGAATAAAGCTGAAAACAATGCCCAGGAAGTATAACAGAGAGAGACTTTAGTCTGTGTGTGGAGCACAGGCAGCTGGCAAAGGACTGCGTACTTTAGTACTTGCTTCAAGCTGACAAGGTAATATTGTCTTTATTGAGGAAAAATATGAGCAAGTTTTGACTATAATAATGGGGTTTGGCTATTAAACTGCAACTCCTCAGTGTTTGTGTGGGGTACGTGTCCCATGACTATGCTATCCTTACATGCGTCTGGTGGTAGTCTGCATCCCAGCTGTGAATGTAAGTTAGCTACCACCAGCAGGATCTCAGTGAAAGCATGCAATTCTCAAGGTGTCCACCTGGATAAAGTGTGCTGGAAACCCTGCATGGAGCAGTTCCATGAAGCCTGAATGCACTTAAGAGAAAGGAATTATTTCAAACATGCTTCTCAGGTCTGTGCTTGAGCAGTTATTTCCTAGCTCTAGGCAGCTCAATATGTGGGTTTGATTGGATTGCCATTCTGAGTCACATAATTCTCCCTCTATAACAATTGCAGGCATCTAATTCTGTCTTCTCAGCTAGCAGCTGGTTGTTAAATACAAGGTAGAGAAGTGCTTAACTCAAGACATCTCTGTCCTATGCTGCATGTGGCCAATGAGAAGAGCATTCCTAGCCTTCAATCCCTGTGGGCCAAGCTAGGAGTTCAGTCATGCAATTCATTTCACAATCATGTAAAGATCACCCCTGCGGGGCTTATTGTAGGCTAAAAGCAGAGCTTAACCTTAAACTAGCTTGGCCAAATTTGAACATTTAAGCAGCAGTAGGCTTTCATTGTGTTTGGATTTTGTATTGCTCATGCATTTTTATGGTTAACTTAATTATAAACGCACTTTTTTTTTCCCCAGAAAAAGGAAGATAATCACATAGTGACTGTGATCTGTGTATTTACTGTAAATTTTGCAAAAATGAAGGACGAAGACATTTAAAATATTGTGACTAATCTGTTTCACTGAGGAATCCTCTGCATTTACAGCATTTATGCTGGGCATTCTACTGAGAATTTTCCAAGGTTTGGCCCCAGTGTAGTTATCAGTGAAGTCTGGACCAGTACCACTGCATTCTCTGTGGCAGTGAGATTGAACCTTTTCTTTATTTATATTGCCTCAGATACTTGAATGATATTTTCCATTGTTAGTTTTTCTCCATACAGGGAGAAATGAACCTCCCAGCCTATTTGTATCCACAAGCAATAAAGCCTCATTTTAATGAGAAAATGAATATTTGGACTTTACACTTTAGCCAGCAATGTATCATTTCTGGCAGCTGTGCTTTTTATACACTCTTACTGACTGAAGCAGCTTCAATGACAGCAGCCAGGATCCTCCCCTTCTGTTCAGCTTTTCCATAGAAGGCAAAATGAAATAGATGCCTCTAAAGATAGGCTAGCACTATTTTGAGTCCCTTCTTTTTCATGGGATCATGCCAATAAACAAAAGAAAAAACCTCATTCCTACCTTTATCCTTTGAGCCAAAGCACTCTTTCAGGAATATTAACTATTTCTTCCTACTTATTACTTCAAATTCACATTCTTCTTCTTTCCTTTTTATTTATCCTTCTTAGCTTCTCTTATCACACTATAAAAAATGTTAAGTCTGTGTTAGATTAGGATTTTAAAAAAAAACGAAGTGTTATCTAACTGTTCAACAAGGTTTTAAAGCTAATGGTCCAACTCACAGATAGAAAAATAAGAGTGGTTCGTATCTTTCTTTGTAAGCAACATTGCCCAAAGGGCATTATGCAACTGGTTTAGACAGGGTTTTTTCTTTTTTTCCTCAGGCATAAGGACTCCAGAGAGATGGAATATAACAGTGACCCATTGAGCTGCTTTCTTTTCCATTCCAGTTTTACACAACAAAAAGGTCTGTTGATTTTATTTATCATTTATTTATGCTTTAAACAAGCCTGGTTTGGAAAATACTGGCTTGTCCAGTAGACACTTCTGCTACTGGTGCCTCAGCATAAATGCGTTGTTTCCCCTGTCTGAGATTATGAGGCAAGGTAGTCTGTGGTTTTACTGAGCTGAAATAAGCAGCAATATTGAGATCTGTAGCCTTTTCTAGTTACAGCTAGTGAGATTCTGTTGCTGGGAGCTGACTATAATGGGATACAAATCAGGAGTTAACATGTTGTTTGTTGACTTTGAGCCAAATCTAAAATGTGCTGTAATTCTGCACCAGTTCAAAACTGCAGTCTTGAAAAGTCCCACTTAACCTTCTGTGTCTGCCTGAAGTGCTGAGACATTTTTTCAGGTGGATGTAGGTAGATCTCACAGCACCCACAAACAACCACAGTGTGTCTATGCCTGTCTAATCAAGCCAGCATGTGAGACCTGGGAAGTGCATGTCCAGCTCGTACATGCCGTAGATGCTGTTGTGATGAACAGAAGATCTCTGTGCAGAATTCCTTGCCAAAATGAAGCTGTGGTTCCACTTACCTTTAAGACATAGCCAAAGAAGATGGTGGTGATGATCATTCTCTGTTTAGTGGCTGTATTATTAAACTCATCTTTACAGCAAATGAATGTCCCAGGTTTTTGCTCTTTTGTCTGAGCAGGAGATTTAAACCTCTTTTCCAATTATTTCAGATGATTGCCCTAATCAGTGATCTAGCAAAGCAACAAAGAAGGCAGTTGGAGCATTATGCTTGAAAGGGGAACACCTGCCTCTGGTACTTTCCCCCAGGACTGTAACAGAAATAAGCTGATGTTTGAATGGCATGAATGCTATTCTTCTGCTAAGAAGAATCTAGCTAAGAGTGTTATTAGAAAACAGGATGAGTGAACCGGCTCAGCTACTCAAAAAGACAGTATGTACCTGTTCTTGGGAAATTTCTCCAGGCTGGGTCTCCTCATGGACTGCAGCCTGTGAAACAGGAGCAAGGCTTCCTTGCCCCCTGGGGGCATGTTTGAGACTCCCTCCTTGTAACACAGGACACAAGTCTCAGCAGTGATTCCTGTTGGGTATCTCAAGGCATCTTTCTGCTCTGGGACCCATGGAGTCTCCTCTGAGTGGCCCCCATTTCCATACATCCACTATGCACATTGGAAACCTAGGTATGATTTTCAGTTCTTCATTGATGCCGGAGCAGTAAGAACTAGGTCTCATAGTGACCAGCAATGTGATAGCAGGGCAGAAGGGTGCCTGTAGCCCCCTAATCTTAAGTGCCACTTATCCACATGTAGCTGCAGAGCCCCCTCCAGTGACAGCAATCGCATGCTGTCCTGCAAAATCCTAAAAGCCAAAACATCGTACTTTGGCGCTTTGTTCTCTTGCCCAAAATATAGATGGTGTTGATAAGCCTTTTGCTTCGTTAAAATTCTGCACATTAGTAGCACAAATTTTCTTACCACATATTGGTCACAATATCCTCTTTTTAGCTGCTGATAACTCTGGCATAAGTAGTTTCTAATTACCTTTATTCTCCATGGTAAATATGTGAAAGCAGTGACACATACATTATTAGCATGCCACTGGAGAAGTTTGAAACCAGTGTGCTGCCGATTTTTCCCCTCACTCCTTCGGAGGGGGTCTGCTAGCTCATAGCAGTCACAAGGTGTGTATTATGTATCTAAAAAGGGGAAAATTATGAGTAAGTTGCCAATTATTATAGAAAAATAAAAAATAATAAAAAAAAAAACAAACCCCAAAGAACCTACTGTTCATTAGCTGAGAAATGAAGCTTTATGTTTCAAGAATGGTACAGTTCATTTAAAATACTGCTGACCCAGATTTGTACTTCTGTACTGAATTGCTTCAAGTGAGTAATGCACGGTCTATTTATAGCTTCATTATTAAATTGGTACTTGCATGGCTTAAATGCCTTTGCACCAATTCACAAGGGAGACTCAGGCACTCTTGCTACCAGTGGGTAGCAAGCTTGGGTTACTGTTCACAGAAGTGGTAGTCTCAAGTAGTTTTCCAGAAGAAATAGCTAACTGAGTTTGAGTTGCAGAAAGGGCTTGCTGTAATATGGAAACTCATCTGACTTATTTTGAACTTCTACTTTTGGGTGAAATAAAATATACTCTTAAGTGCTTCTTTTCTACAACTTATTTTCTATGGCTGGCTTATTGAGGACTGTATGTTTCCAACATCTGTAGTGAGTTTATATAAACTCACCCCAGGGTCCAAATTGGAGCTGGGAAGACCATCACTAAATACTGTCGTAGTGTTGCAGTGTGGTATCCCCAGTTTGTTGAAGTTGGCAGTAGGCAGTTCGTGCCAGGGCATGTTCCATTGATCATTTCAGTATAGGCAATTTAATGCCTTCTTTTAACTAGTGTAATTGCTACAACAGTCAACATTGCAGGCATCAATACAATCCCTATGAAAGGGCTCTGAAGCCTACCTCTCTTGGAAATGATGGGAGCTAGGTGCTTCTCTGGGAAATTCAGTGAGTAGAAGATATTTTGGAAGTTCTAGCTAAGAGTGTTATTTTCAGACATAAGCTAGGGATCTTGAAAGCTTGCCAACTTTGATTTCAAAGGCAGAACCAAACAAAATCAAAGAGGCAGCTGACATACATAGATTTGTCAAATTAATTTTGTGTGCAGTAGCCATAAGAAATGGAGTTAGGATGGAGTCCTAGTCCTGGCTTGGTTTTGCTTCCATTCTTCCATCCACTCTACTTCTACTTGTAAGCTGGAATGTTGTTTGGGGCAGGGGCTGTGTTTCATGTCCATGCAGTATGGCACTTGGCCTCATGGGGCTCTGATCTTAATTAAAGTCTTCCCATTGGATTGTCATTTATGTAAGTAATGGTCATACATAAAATGCCAGTATCTGAAAAACTTATCTGCTATTCTAGCTTTGCCTGTCACTTCAAATCCAGCTTTACTTTTTGTCTTGCTACTCAATGTCACCTTTAGGTTTAAGTGCATTTTTTCTGCAGCTATGCAGAGACTTTAATGCCTTAATGCATTTTTTGATATGAACAGTGCAAGAAGCAGAATCAGAATACGTTCCTTAGAAAAAAGTACTCTATAGGTCAGTAAAATTTTGGAACCTTTTTCAAGTGTGTATCTACATCCTTGAGAGAATGAATTAAAATAAATGTCCCTAACTTTAATGGTACTCTATCAAGAATAGGGTCAGCCTTAAGTATCTTGTGCTTCAGTTGAAATGTGATTGTGCGGACTTATACAGCAGAGTAAACAAAAGTAGCATAATTATTATCATTATTATTATTGCTCTTGTTATTATTCATGAACGCGTTAGTGTTGTCTCTTTGAGGTAAAAATGTTGCTAAGCACATTAATAGCAAACAGGTTGTTAACATAATGGACATACACACTTAGAGGCAGTCACTTTTCCTGCCAACATTAAATCCGGAGACTTTTATAAGGATGAACAATAATAATAATAATGTTATTAACAATTATTATTATTATAATTACATTATTGGTGATAAAATCTATTTCATCAACATAGAACATTTTGCAGAAATATATACATTCAAGGACCTGTTTTTTGAGATCTTGGAAAGTTTCTATTGAAACACCTAAGGAAACAGATGTCATGATGGATAGAAAAAAACCCCTAATCTGCAACAATACAGCTCCTTCATCATTGGTAAATACGTATTCAGAGGTGACAGATGTTTCTTGAAGCACTATTTTCTCTTGACTGGCCAGGCTTTATTTAATGTGCATAACTGACTTGGGAGAGGACCTTCTTCCCTGACCTGTGAGGCCTGAAATGTGGTATCTTTTATCTGATTTAAAGGGAGATGGATATCTAATGTAGTTTAGATTCAGCAGAAGTCCCAGGGATAAAAATAGGGGAAAAGAGATTAAATTCTTCACAGCAAAAATGCAGTAGTTACTTTGGATACAAGCATGTCCTAATCCAGTCTGAAACTTAACTATTTGAATTCTGGTGTGAAATATCTGTGTTTGGGAATATAATGCTGGGAATACTACTCTTCTGTCCAATAGCAGTTTCAGAATAGGGTGTAGAAACAAATCCAGAGGCTTGTTTTTGACCCTGGGTGCATTATTGCACAACAAGAAGTTTTAAAAAGACAGAGAAAAGGACCAAGTTGATATTCGAAGGCAATGGCCATGGGCATGGTTTGAAAAACCCTCAAACATCCGCTTTCCAACCAGCTCAGTTTAGAGCATCTGAATTTCCTTCTCACACTGAATGTTGTTTCAGGAAATTATGGCAAATGGCCAGGACAGAGACTGGGTGAGGCTGTGGCCATTCCAGCAAGGTCTACAGGCTGAAGCCGGAGATGCCTGGCAAAGGCCACATGTGCAGCTGACATGAGCATCCAATTCAGCCTTCATTGCTGGAGCAATACCAATGCTAGGCTTTCCACTTGGGGATTTTTCCTTATTAAAGAAAATTACAGTAACAATAAAGATAAAAGGAGTGTTTGTTTCACTTTTGTGTCATGTGAATGCATGCAGCTACCAAAAGACTGTCAGAAAGACTACATACAGAATAAGTAAATGTTTCCCTTTTTAAAATTTCACTCTTGATTTAAAGCTATATATTTCCATTTAAAAGATTGTGTTCACTATGTGAACCGTAAACGATTTATCCGATAATGGGTCGTCTGAAACGAAAATACTGTTTCTGTGAGTAGACTGGCATGGTAATTTTGTGATCTATGTAAATACAAATTGGTTAACAAAATAAGCATACTTGGTTATCAAAATATGCAGTTATCTTCTGCAAAAGACATTCCTTTTTTTTTCTTGTTGTGTGTAATAACTTAACATGAAAATATTATTAGATATATCAAAAAACACCCACAAGTACATATTCTGTGAATCGAAAGTATGTTAAATGCATTTTCCTGTATATACAAAAAGGAATGATTTTTACAGAGTTGATGCTGAAAGGATGTTTTCTAAAATTCTGTGCCACAAATGAAAAATGAGGACATGTATGGTAACTTCAGCTAAATAATTAAATTTGTGGCATAAATTTACAATAGCCAGAAAATTCACAGATAGGACATGCTTTTCACTGCAGAATTTCCTGACTTGTTGGTTTCTATCTCATCCTTTATGTTATCTAAATGCTGTTTCAGCCTGTGAATTGAATTTTCTTTTAAATTGAGAAGATCATATATTTGTCGACACTCTATCTTCATCAATCAATGCATTATGCCAGGCAGCTTCATCTCCTCCTGAAACATAACCTTGGATTATGTCATGGCTCAATTCTGCATTGCCCCTACAGAGATAATGAATTTGCACATGTAAGAGGATCATTTACCAATGGGGGTGGGATGCTGTTTTGAGCGTATCATTTCCATCTGCCACAGGATGATTCCATTTGCAAAAATCGATCTCCTGGAGGAGGATTTCTTAGCTACAGTAAGCACGCTGTAGGCACAGCATAGCAGAGTGTGTCATCTAACAGGAGAGAAAAAAGGGATAACATCGCTGCTGTTGCCCTCCAGAGAGTCAGGGCTGCAGGGATAGGTTTGCATCTCTTCACACAGAGGCTGGGAAAAGAAGCAAAGATGGGGTAAACAAGCCCTTCCTTCTCATACCAAGGGATTGCAGCTCAGAAGGGTTGAGAGAAGGAATGTACCCACATGTTGGGGTGGTACGGTGTAAGCACAGGCATAGTTAAACCACTTCTAAAATTGCTCAGCTTCAACTGTGCTAAACTCTGTTAGATGCTGAAGCAGGCACTGCTGTGAGATGACCTCTTTTAAACAGCTTTAGGATTCAGCTTAATGGCTCCCAGAAAGGAATTAAGCCCATATTTAATTAGTGTGAATAAAATTATGCATTTCATCAGCTGTAGACAATAGTAATCCCACATATCACAATGAAATATTATGCACATCAAGCAACTCTACTTGTGTTGAGTGGAGTTTGGCAGATGGATGCTTAAGGAAGCATTCTGGGGGCTCCCAGCGTGGACCAGGAACAGACACATACCAGTTTGATCCCTGCAAGCTTTAGACTGCCATAAGCATCAATAAACAAGGTAAAGTAGATCTTGCATATTACATCAGTGATCATATGCCAGCAATACCAAATTATGCACAAGACAAACGGAATTACAATGATAGATGAGTCACTTGGGTGCTGTAACTATTTGTATCCCCTGCCAAAATTTGCCAGAATTGCATCCCCTTCTGTTCCAGTGTTTCCCCTCAACCCCACCCCAGCCATGTATCGCAAAAGACAGTGGTGAGTTTGCAAGGGCAGTGTGTCTTTGAATAGCCTTGAAAGTATAGAGGGAAGTCCCATCACTTCCAGAGCGGCTGTGCACATGTGTAGCACAAAAATCTTGGATTGAGTAGAGTTTCAAGGAGCTCACCAAGTCCTGCCATTTCTATCTGTTCTCAGTGCTGTGGAAAGAACAGACTCATTCAGCATATTTAAAGTAATAAACTTTTTTTGCTACAGAACCAAGCCTTCACAGACTTGTAGACTGCTCCCTCAATGCAACTGGCATCATACTGACAGCTCCTTTGGCTGCTCCACTTGCACTGGTTGCAATAGGAGATTCAGGTGCAATCATAGTCGTGGTGAAATATACATGTCCATGCAACATGAGGAGGACAAGATGTCTCTTTTTAATGAATGTTACTGATTACAGACAAACATTTTGTTCAGTGTGTCTTCATGTTCATTTTCAGAGAAACATATATTTTTTTCCCAGGGTCCACCTTTGCTGTCATATTTTGGTATATTGCATGTCACTGTTCAGTGAGCATTGTGTGATATTGTCAGCTGTCATAAAAGATAATCTAATATGACAACCTGGATCCTAATGCAGCTTGACAAGATGAAATTTGCAAAAACTAAACATGATTCCTGCCAATATCCACTATTCATAATGATTTCAGGTGCACCTCCCTTAATTAATCGCTAACTAATGATGGTTTCCTGATTAGCTGCCAGAAACAAGGCAGAGCATGGGTACTGTGTATCTATGTGACATATTTCAGGCTGGCATACAGACTTACAGAGATATTACCTATGTACCATGCAGTTCCTAACAGGTTTTTATGATTATTTTTTCTGGTTCTTGCAGGTAGGCAAAAATATTAATCCACTGAAACAGCTTTTTCTTTTTGAAACACATGAATCAATCTGAATTCTTTGAAATTGCATTTTTCTAAAGAGTGTTCATAAATATTGGAAACGTAATTTATGTTTCTGAAGATCTATATTTTCTGAAAGACAGTTTGAATTTTCGCCTGAGACCATTATCATTTCTATGACAAGAGAATGGATAACAAATAGAATGGATGGATTCTCATTAAGCATAAAATTACTCAACAAGAACCATTCTGAATCAATTAATCATAATGTAACAGTACTCTAATATTCTGGCATTCTCAAGATCAAAAGTAAGTATTTGAATCATTTTTCATCATAACAAATATGATTATTTTTATTTACAACTGATGAAATACATTATTTTAGTCACAGTAATTTAATACTGGCTCCACTTTTTTATTGGGAGCCATAAAATTGGATTATAAGGTTGTCTAAAGAAAGTTGTCTCACAGCAATGCCCACCCACCCTTTACTCTCTTACCTATATACTTTCTATAAGCATGTGCAAAAAGGATCAGAAAATCCAATCTGTATGACATAGCATGATACTGTGAAACATATCTGTAGTATGACTCATAAAAAAATTCTATTTATATATTTAAACCAAATTAATTATCGGACTTCTGTTGACCTCTTCTATTATGGTGTAAGCTGTTTGTTCCTGAAGTCTACTATTCCATTTTCCCCATACTGTTACTGTGTATGCATAAGTCCAATATTAGATGCCTTTCAATAGTTCCTTAGTTTATCATAACATCAATTTCATTGACTATATACAATTTATGGAATAAACAGGTCATCCAAGCAGGATTAGGCTGAGTTTTAGAATCATAGAATAGTTAGGGTTGGAAAGGACCTTAAGATCATCTGGTTCCAACCCCCTGCCATGGGCAGAGACACCTCACACTAAACCATGTCACCCTAACCTCACCACCCTAACAGGAAAGAATTTCTTCCTTATATCCAATCTAAACCTCTCCTGTTTAAGTTTGAACTCGTTACCCCTTGTCCTATCACTACAGTCCCTAATGAAGAGTCCCTGCATCCCTATNGTTTAAGTTTGAACTCGTTACCCCTTGTCCTATCACTACAGTCCCTAATGAAGAGTCCCTCCCCAGCATCCCTATAGGCCCCTTTCAGATACTGGAAGGCTGCTATGAGGTCTCCACGCAGACTTCTCTTCTCCAGGCTAAACAGACTCAACTTTCTCAGCTTATCTTCATATAGGAGATGCTTCAGTCCCCTGATCATCCTCGTGGCCTCCTCTGGACTTGTTCCAGCAGCTCCATGTCCTTTTCATGTTGAGGACACCAGAACTGCACACAATACTGCAGGTGAGGTCTCACGAGAGCAGAGTAGAGGGGCAGGATCACCTCCTTCGACCTGCTGGTCACGCTCCTTTTGATGCAGCCCAGGATACGGTTCGCTTGCTGGGCTGTGAGCACAAACTGTCGGCTCATGTTCATTTTCTCATCGACCACCACCCCCAAGTACTTCTCCGCAGGGCTCCTCTCAATCTCCTCTTTGCCCAACCTGTAGCTGTGCCTGGGATCGCTCTTACCCAGGTGTAGGACCTTGCAGTTGCCATGGTTAAACTTCATGAGGTTGGCATCAGCCCACCTCACAAGTGTGTCAAGGTCCCTCTGGATGGCATTCCTTCCCTCCAGCGTATCCACCAAGCCACACAGCTTGGTGTCATCGGCAAACTTACTGAGGGCGCACTCAATCCCACTGTCCATGTCAGCGACGAAGATGTTGAATAAGACCGGTCCCAACACCAATCCCTGAGGAACAACACTCACTACTGGGCTGGAACTTGATGATCTTAATGTCCTTTCCAACCCTAACTATTCTATGATTCTATGATACTGCTTTTTTGAGAATATTTTGGTACCTTTGGAACTGGCTAAAGCAGCAAGAAGATAAAAACTAATGTCCTTTAAGCTTGAGAAAGTACAGAAGAAATGCTGATGTGTGCAGCAGGTTAAAATTAACTCAGGTACTTAGAGTGATCTTCCATCAGCATAAGGGTCTTGATTTAGAAGGCCTTGATGACTAATTACTGCTGAATCAGGGTCAGAATGCTTATGCAGAAAACCTTTACTAATTTGTCAGAGTGAAAGTTCAGGGAAAATGTGTCAATGTTGAAATGAGTATGAAACTTCTGACAAAATTAATAGGGTCATTCCTCTATCAATCAGTGGGAGGTACCAGCTTTTCATGCCTGAGGCCCACAGGCTATCGGTGAGATTTTTGAAACCTTCCCACACTCTCCTCCACCTTTAATTCTTCCAAAGCAGGATTGTTTGTGGGAAAATAATATAAGGAGCTTACCTGCGGGGTAGGCAGGTGTGGACTTAAAAGGCATAGAGTGATTAGCTGCTGTTCATCATCCATTTGCTGCAGCTCTCAAGTTGTCTCCAGACTGCCATGTTTGGGGTGGAAGCTAGTCTCAGTCTTCTAGGTGGTTTGCCCCAGTTGAGCATCTTCCATGGCCAGCTGGTTGCCAGCAGAGCTTCATCCTTATCCAAGGCATCTAGATTCCACTCTGAGTGTCTCTCCTGGGGCACTAGGCAGCCCTTTGCCCAGGCACAGGGTCACTGATACGCTTTCATTTCCATGGGAGCTCTCAAGAGCCACCAGCAATGGCAGGGGAGAGGGAAAGGCTCATGCTAGTCACTTTGGGCTTTCCTACTTGGCCAAGAGCTCCCTTCCTGCATGGGGAAGACCATCAGGCTGATAGTCCATGACAGGTTATAGAAGAGCTTGCTTTCAAGGAACAGTGAATTTAAAGGAATGTGAGTTTTCTGGCTTAATAGTTTGATATATCAGAATGCAGCCCTACTCTGCAGGTAAGTAATGGTAAGAGAAAGGACCAAGAAAGATGCTAGAAAGAAAGGCCTGGTACACACACATTTGCTATTAGCTCCTAATCACAAGTGACAACCTAACAGTGTCACTTCACACCATCTTGATGAGGAAGGAGGAGTAAAGTAAGGCACAGGTGACTGGATCAAGTGCAACTCTGACCCTTCTGTGGTCAATAGGGATTTGGTTAGAATCATAGAATAGTTAGGGTTGGAAGGGACCTTAAGATCATCTAGTTCCAACCCCCCTGCCATAAGCAGGGACACCTCACACTAAACCATGCCACCCAAGGCTTCATCCAATCTGCCCTTGAACACTGCCAGGGATGGAGCATTCACAGCCTCCCTGGCCAACAGCATCTCACCACCCTCACAGGAAAGAATTTCTTCCTTATATCCAATCTAAACCTCTCCTGTTTAAGTTTGAACTCGTTACCCCTTGTCCTATCACTACAGTCCCTAATGAAGAGTCCCACTCCAGCATCCCTATAGGCCCCCTTCAGATACTGGAAGGCTGCTCTGAGGTCTCCATGCAGCCTTCTCTTCTCCAGGCTGAACAGCCCCAACTCTCTCAGCCTGTCCTCGTTGCAGTGTCCACGGGGAATTTCTTTCCTAGGGAGGCTAGTTAGGTCATGCTCACTGCTCAGCTGATAACTTAGGATTCAGTGGGGTCTTATACTGATTAGCAGAAGATTTAATTTCGCCCTGATCAAGAGAGAGCAGATGAAGTAGGATGCTGAATAATCCTACAGCAAATCTTAGGCAAACATTCATTTTAATCTACTGTGGTGAATAACCCATGCACTCAATTTTAACTCCCTTGACATTTTTTTTTTTTCTGAAGGGCTTTTCTCCATAAATCTCCCAGGCTCTTGGCTTTTTTATAGTGACATTGTCCCAACTGCAGACAGAAAACAACCTTGCTTCTGCTATTCATTAGAATCTATATTTAACTATTTATATCATCCAACCAGTTTTGTCTTATTTTGTAAATTTTGTACAAAAATATCCTATAAATATGCTCTTAATAATGACTAACTTGATTTTTAGAAATTCAAGTTATAAATGTTAGGCAT
Source organism: Agapornis roseicollis (assembly GCA_002631895.1). NCBI lineage: Eukaryota > Metazoa > Chordata > Aves > Psittaciformes > Psittacidae > Agapornis > Agapornis roseicollis. Next base: position 334,468 of record NDXB01008378.1, on the reverse strand, counting down.
AAAAAAAAAAACCTTACTTTTTTCTAGTTTTAAATAACTGTGCATATTTTAATACATTGAGTCATATACAAATGTAATTATAAGATAAATTATCTTCCTCTTGCTGGGAATATCACTCAGAAATGAGAAGGACAACATTTGTCTCTTGTGAATAACTGTTCAAAATATTAATTCATGTCAAATGTTGCCATTTTGGGGTTGCTGCAAGAAGCTGAACTCTAACACAGGATGGCACCCATATGTGTTTACATATTTCCCACTCCCTAGCACAAGCACTGCCATGAGAAAAATGCTGAAATATGTCTGAGCTAACATACATGTGACAGCTGCTTTCAAGGGTTACAAAGGTGTGCACTAGTTTAAGGAACTGTATTTGACATAGAGCTATTGTTTGAAAAGTGAAAGAACCAACCACATAGAAAGATGTGGACAGCTGCAACTGAAGACATGCAGATGTGGTGCTTGGGGACACGGTTTAACAGTGGACTTGGCAGTGCTGGGTTAATGGTTGGACTCCATGATCTTAAAGTTGTTCTCTAACCAAAACAATTCTATGATTCTATAGTGCATATTATCATTACAGTTTTCTTACAATGTTTTCCAAGTGGGGAAAGAATGTGAATAATGCTCTTCAGGGAATTTTCTTCTCAGCTAGACAAGGTATAGGAATAGGTATGCTAGCTGTACAAAACATAACTGCTTCACTCAGGTTGTGCAACCCATTGTCAGAACCAAAGCAAATACATCTTGGGGCTTGAGGGAGACCTTCAACTGGATAGACTGAGGCTCTTCTCTAGCACAGTTTCCCAAGTGAAGGTTCAGTAAAGTTCTTTATCAGAGTCCTCCTCCCTGTTTAATTATACTAAGCTAGCAAAGTACATTTGCAAAGACAAGTTGCTGCTGGCTGGAGCACTGATGCCAGCAAGGGGTGGCATGGCTGTCGTGGTTGCACAAGGTTCCTGGCCATGTCAGTGACAGCAGGACTCAAGGCCTCCCCCACTCTGCAGGGGTGACCCTGAGGGCCAGGCAAGCACCACCAGTCAGGAGCTGCAGCCTACAGCAGTATCTCATTCTGTGCTATGGGTTGGTTCAGTCATTGCCTTCTCCGCCCTTCTCTCCTTTTAATTTAAGACAGAGGGTGACATTTTGGCTCCAAGTCAATAGTTTTTACCATTGCTTTCAATGTTGCAAGAATTTCATCCAAACCCTTCATGGCTCACTGAAGACAATAACACAAAGAACACTGTTTTGGAACAGAGAAAGGCATCATGTTTGCCAGGAGCTTTGTTTATTGTGTTTGGGGGCTTCATGATGTAGTCGCCCACCCACTTCTTTATTAGTTTGGCTTTTGAAAGTTTTATAAGCTACAGTATAATAATAATTAAAATTTTGCATGCCATTTCCAGAGCTGTTTTTCATTCCTTAGAGAGTATTAATTCTGGTTTAATTTGTTTTTCATCTTCATTGTGAAACAAAACACAGCTTGTTTTTAAAAGGAGGATAAAACTGATACTGAAATAAGCGTACATGTGTTGGCAGGCATTTCTTGAGGAGAGATGCAGCCCATGATCTTGGACTTCAAACAAGAAATGTGCAGAGTTCGCATGAACTTGAAGTTGCCGTTTTATTTGTGACATCCATAAACATTTATGATGCTTTGTTTTTAATCCCAGTAAGTCTATGTTGTTACTCTGGGTCTTTTAATAGTGTCTATTTATATTGTGAAATCCTGACAACTGTGTTGTCTTCCCGTAAAGCCAAAGATCAAGGGTCTGCTACAGCAAATACTAACACATGTGAATAACTTCACTCATATGAATAATCAGACTGATTTTAACAGGGAGGTGTTTCTAGGGTCAGGCTCCCAATATTTTGACATACTTCCTGAAATGTTTTGTGGGTAGGAGTTATTGACTTTCATATGGTGATAAAATGCTCTGAACACACAAAGAACTCCCCTCCAAAATATAGGAATATGTTTGGGTTATCAAGTTTTAACAATTACAATTTTACTTGTTAGCTTTCTCTTTCTGGGTAGAAGTAGTGTTGGAAGAACATGTAGAAGGGATCAAATAGAATTATTGCTAACAATTTCTATAAGTCAATGTATATAAAGTTTATCTCCCCTCACCAGCAAGCCAATGTGTAACTACGTGTTTGGGATCTTAGTGTATTTTTTTTTTTTTGCCTTCTTCTTCTGGGAAAAGATGATGGAAATAATTGCTATTACAATAGCAATGTATTACATTTTATAATTTATTTATCACTATGATGAAATAGATGCATGTAAGAGAACTTTCTTTAAATCATAAACCAAAAAATTTAATGCTTTCTACAATAAATATTCTGGTTTTAAGGCTATACCTTGCTGTAGTGACTCTATAGTGCACTATGTGCTGTGAAAGTAAATAAAAGGAGGACACAAAATTCCAGGTAAACAAGGCATACATAAACTTTAAGGTAGTCAGAACAAGCAGCTTGCCTTATAAAGAGAATTTCCTAGTTGTCTTTTGAGATACTACAGTGATCCTCGGAAAGTTTTTTATGAATATATTAATCCAGGTTTTCCTGTTGCTTGCACAGACTCCAGCTGTGAATGCAGTTCTTGCAAAAACTTGTGTCAGAAAAGCATGTCAGGGACAAACTGGCTTTCTGCTTTTTATTGGAATTTATTCAAGGGTTGGCCATGTTGCCTTCTGGAACTTATTCTCAAAATACATATTCTATATCTATTCTATTAATTCTTGTTGTTAATGTAGGGAGGAGCTTTAGAAATACTTATTTTCCTATTAATGGTGGAAATGTTTTGGAAGTGCTGGAGTGTAGATGGAAATCCATGAATGTCAGTATCTTTTAAATTTGTAAACTTTTATTAGTTATTATCTTCATATTATTTTGCTAAAATACCCTTCTTGAAACATATCTTTAACAATGCCACAAAACTCACAAACGACTTGCCGTCTAGGTGTCATAACCTTCCTGACAGTAAAAGAAGCACATTTTCTATTAATCTGGAGTCATGTGCATGGTCTGTCCAGTGATACACAATGTCATTTAAGACATTCCATCATTCCCTGCTTGAACACTCTTCTCTAATCTCATGAGGTATCCAGGGAAGAAACAATGATAGCCAAGGAATTAAAATGTAATCAAGATATGCAAATTCATATCTAAATGTAATTTGCTTGGAAAGAGAAATTAATCTAGGCATGGTCAAATAAACAGTGTGTAATATGGATAATTAATCACCAAATTAGCAGCTGTAGTCCCATGAGAAGATCATGCAAATGAAAAAGGCCCCCATCTACAGTCACAATTAAACTACTTAATACCAAACTATAAACAAAACATAGCCTCTAGGAACACCATGATACAAGGGAGTCAGACTTAGTGGGTCATCCTCCATATTTCATAGACAGATTTTGTAAGTACTTCATTTCTTCTCAGTTACAGAAATTGATTCATTTTCCCAAAAACTCACTAGGCTCATTGAACAACCTGTAGTGCCACTAATGTTGCTAAAAACAAAATTGAACTTCCATTCATACAGTGTAAATCAGCAGTTAAAAGAGGTAAGGAAATTTTTTTGAGCTTTCCTGAGCTTAAAGCCAGGTTGTTTTTTTAGATGCTGGCCAAGATCTAAGACAGACAAAAAAGTAAGAGGTCAGCTTCATCCCTAGAAGCTCATTGAGCTTGGGCTGGACTGTCCATGGGGCTTAAAGTACAAATGATTGGTGGGTATGGGCTTGAGGACTACTAACAAAGACATTTCTTAAGAGTCCACAAACAACTACGAATCAGGCTGGAAGTGTAGGGCTAGCTTTGGGAGTACTGTTTGTGAGCAGCTCCACTGAACTTGCAAAAGCCTTTTGCCTAGTAAGGTTATCATCCTTTGTGATTAAGGTACAATGCAAATCCATTTCCCTTGAAACAGAAAATGGAAGCACTGCTAGAGCTGCAGATTTTGAGACAATGGAAACCAGTCACAACCAAATTGTAACCCAGAGTGTCTCCTGACCTGTGCCAGCCCTGCTGAGTTTCATCTTATCTAGCCTACTCTTCCTAATGTGTGACAGATTATTGCATCCACAATGGCATGCTGACAATGGCTGACTTTGGAAACTAGTAATTTCAGAGAGGGAGTGCCAGGGAGTCCTGACAGAAGCACTCTTTTAGCCATCCATGTAATATGACAGCCCCCAGTGCAGTTAATCAAGCTGTATCCTGTTCATGTTTAGTGTGCCCAGTGTTGCTGCAACTGTCACATTAGCAATTATACTCCTAACTACATGGGTATATGCTACATATACTGCCAAGTTCTGTGCTCTTTTACAATTGGTTTAAATCTAGAAGACTCTTTTTTATAAGTGAGCCTGCCCTGCCACTGAGAAAAAAGGCCATTAATATGCTGGTTATGCAAACACCAGCAATGGATCAAACTGGATTATTACCTTTATATAACTGTTTGTTATAGCTCAATGAAACAGAATTCCAAATGAAACAAGAAATCTGCCATAAGGACACAAGGGAGCAGGCAGAGTAGATTAACTGGTAAGACAATGATATTGACAACATTTTCTTAAATTGTTATTAGGAAGGTAGTGTCATCCTGAACATCTGAGCAGTGTTTTGAGAGAAAATGACTCTTTCTTGTGGAACATTTTAATTAAGATAAAATCACTAGATTGCTGTGAAATTCTAGGATTGACAGTCTTGTCACAGAATTATTTTTCTACTAATAGTGTATACAGTTTAAAAAATCAAGCAATAATTCTGTGAAGAATACACTACCTTGTCAAAAGTTCACAAGTAGAAGTTAGTTATTTAGTTTATGTTTTGATATCAGGAACACCAGCAGGAATGGGAACAGACCAAGAGGAACACCTTTCCAAACAGCCTGATTGCTGAATTTGATTACTAATGCACATCGAGCATTTTACTTGCTCCCAATTTACAATAATAAAACATCAATGCTGGTAGGAAAAGATTTGACCTGATGTCATACCTGGAAACTAATTTAATGGGAAATTGGATAGTGACAAAGTGATGATGATTTATTTTTAATGGCAGATGCCTCATTAGTTATGATTTATTTAGATGACCTTCTCAGTCCCATGGTATTTTCTTCTATGGTATTTTCCTCCTCTTTGTACTCCAGCCCCTCAAAAATTCTGTACACTCTAAAAAGAACAAAAGTAAATACTGCTGATCAGTTGCCTGATTCTGCAGACATTTATTCCTGTTGGTTAGATCCATTAATTTCCATAGTTCTGGTCCTGTATTGAAAAAGCAAAAGACAGACCCCTGGATCATTATTACAAACCCCTATGTATCCCTCATAGGATGCTTATTATAAAGTATCCTGAGGCAACAAAGGAAATGTCGTTCTTTTTGATTCTTTTTTTTTTCACTTGTCTTACTTGGGTTTTCACATTGGTGATGAAAGTGACATTTTGTTTTGCCTGAAATACATTGAATAATCTCCCTGGCTCTCACAGGAATTAAGAATGGGTGCTTGAATCATTGTTTAAAGTGCACATCTTTTTATATTTTTTAACTTCTTCATCCAGTAAAATCAAGTTAATGATTGGTTGTTTAAACTGAAAGTCTGAGAAAACAGCCCAGAGAGTAATACTCAGTCTCCACTAAGCAAGAAGAAAAGAACAACAAAAATCTAGCATCTTTGTTTTAGGAGCAGGGCTAGCAGGCTCACAGGTAAGCAGAGCCAGAAAGGGTCAGCTTCTCTAACTTGTGCCCCGACTTGAGATATGAATCCCAGCCACAGCAATTCAGAGGAGAAACAACTTCCAATGTCAAACTGCGTGAGGTTCTTTACAATGTGCTTTTCAAAATAAGTCTGAGAAAACAGCCCAGACAGTAATATTTGTCTCTTTCCCTGTTTTCTCCATCTACCGTCTATTGGTCTAGCCTGTTAAGGGAATTAAAAGGAATTGAAGTGTGATTGATTTTCCCAGGTTCCTTATGCTGATTTCAGACATCTCATTAAGAATAGAAACCAGTCATCACAGCACTACAGAGGTGCTTATATCCCACGATGTTAACCTAATACAACCTACTTTATGTCCCTGGTTCCAGGGACAGAATTCAGATCACTGCCTCAGATCACTTCAGGCTGCTGCAAAAGTCTCCCCACAGCTTTAGGTCTTGAGGCTTCCCTGGCTTCATGTGATACCCAGTGGACACAGGTGGTGACTCAACACAGCAACCAATGCAATATTGAACGTGTTCCTGGTGTGCTGCTGGCTATGAACACTGATGTACCTTCTAATCCAGAGTGCTGGCTGGGTTTAGAGACAAACTGAGTAATTCTGTATGAGAAAGGTGGGCACTGCCTGGAGCTCGGTATGAGAGAAGTAATGTGTCCTAAATCTTGTCTCCTCCAGTGTGCTTCACTCCTTGCTAAATGTTTCAGCAAAGTGATTCTACCCATTTATGTTGGTCTCCCAGGTCTGCCACTGAAAGGATCATAAATTCTTCCTTTAAAAAGGGAAATATAGATGACGTTTTCTCAAATCAGTTCTTACAGGTTAAATTTATGTGGTGGGGGCAGGAAGCCAGGATCCCTTTTGTGCCCTCCTGCCCTTATACAACATTTTGCAGAGCTATGTTCTCTCTCCCACCTACAGTTTCAACAGATATGATCTCCCTTCCCCATATCCTAATGCTTTGAGCAAGAGAAATTGTTATGATAACAGAACTCAGATTTTCCTTTGCCTTGGTAAATATTTGAGCCATTATGGGAAGGAACAGCACACTCCAGGTCTTTTAAGAATATTATGGGTGCATTTTGTATGGGGCCTGATGGCCTCAAAATGAGGTCTCAGAGCAATGAGAGTCGAATTCCTGAACTCACATTAAAAAGACCTTGTCTTTGGATTTTGCCTTAGGTAAGATAGAAGATGCTGACAGCTTTGGCCAAGTGTCAAAAGTTGCATGTCTTTTGTTGAAATGTTTTCTTTTGAGAGTTTAGTTTTTGGTGTTTAGCTTTGCAGACAGCTCATCAGATCTTGCCAAAGGAAGATGACTCTTTCCAAGAATCTAAAAAAAAAAACCAAAAAAGCATGTAGAAAAATGATTACTTGGAGGTATTTATCTCCTCAAAGCCCTTCAGAGAAGGAATTTTTAGTTCAAGGTGTCTGAGGACACAGGCTTACCTCTTTAAAGAATATTTGTGCCTATATTTATTTGCCAAAACATAAGTTTCAGATTCCTTTTTTCCTGTGGAACCAGATGATAGTATCTGTTACTTTCCCTGAGGTACTGGTTCAACAGGTTTCCTTGTTTATCAGCAGCCTTTTTTCGTTCTGTGACTGCCTTCTTCACAGCTCTGGACTCAACTTTGCCGTGGAAGAAACACCCATGAGCAGCACAATGGGAGCACATCTCCCAAGCAGAAGCAACACTTGCATAGAACAGGGCTGCATGGACTTTCTCTGTATGGATTGCTCTGGACTTTTTTCTCAGCTGCTGTTTATTAAATCTTGTTGCATAAATGGTAGTTCCAAACAGATCTCCTGTTCTTGCAGTTTTTCCATTGCAACAGAAACAAAGAGTATTCCATTTTGTTTCTCTATTTTGAGATCCAAAGTGTTGAAAGCACAGTACATATGGAAAAAAAATCATTCCAGTGTGCATTTTTTTCCAGGGACTTTATGTTAAAAACTGAAACCAACCATGAACCATTAAATTACCATGAATTTCTCTGGTAATTTGAGATTCAAAGTTTGAAAATATTGAAAATAATCTTACCATTCTTTATCACTACAGAAAATGGAGCAACATAATATATTTATGAAACAGAGGAGAATTAAATGTCTGACAACACTAGTTCTAGCTGCAAAAAAAAAAAATAAAATCCATCAGTATAAAACCAATCATGTCAGACTCAAAAGCCAAACTGGCTTGCAGAGCATGCTGAATACTAACACTTTTTTTCTACCTAGAGTCCCTTTTTTTTGCAAATGGCAAAACCATTAGTGGGCTGCCAAACTATATTTTCCACGTAATTTCAATGTAATTTCAGGCATGACAAAATTTGGGTTATCAGTGGAATATGAGGAAAATAAGAACTCAAGGCTCTTGTGACATTTTTTCTCTCTGAGAACTCCATAATCTTGTCTACTTTGAATAATTATAAGCTTCACAGGGCTGACAAGGTTCACACAGGTAAATCACTGTTATCTGCTGCATCTGTGATCAGTTGAAGCTTTAAAGGCACACAACTGAACATAAACTTTTTGTCCATCCCTCCCCTTCTGTAAACATATGAATTGCATAGTTTTATGAATACATAATATTGAAGAATATCATTGTGATCAAAATAGCCAGGTATATCTCCAACCATGAGTTGAAGTTTCATACCCAGAAGATTCAGTAAGAGATATATTAGAGACAATCTCTTCCAATTTGGTCTCTATTTTAAAAGGTATAGCATTTTTTGAACATAAGCATTCATTTTTTTTATATAACTTTTAGGAGTCTCATCTGCAGTTAATTCATCTCCCTCTCACAGTGTGTCTGTGTGGATATAATTGCTTATCTTACGAAGTCATCAAGCAGTTCTTTCTATCCTTTTGGATGGATGTATTAGGAAGCTCAATTTCTTATATCAAAAGATAAGTTCCTTCCATTCTCCAAAGATCCTTGAACAGCACATAGAACTCAGCAACCAAAAGAGAACATTCAAGATGAGTTTTCAGTGGTGAAGAATAACAAAACCAGACTCAGATTTCCTGGAGCTTAAACTGATTTGATGATTTTGTAAATCTTTTGCATTACAGCAGTAGATAAAAGACATGTGCTGAATATTAGGAAAATATAAGCAAGGGTAGGAACTTGAAGAATTTGTGTGACACACAAGAAATGTCTCTCTGAGGAAGAATGCATCTGCAAAGCCCTGAGCATCAACGCTGATGTTTGCATGCATGTTTTCTCAAAAAAAAGTTGGGATCCTGTTGAACCAGCTCTAAAACCTCCTGGAAACAGTGGGAGGACTCCCACTGCCATCAGTAGGCTGTGTCTTTTGCTTCTATATGTTCATATGCAAACTTCACTCAAAGAAAGTCAATCCATAGAGATCACTACCTACCTCAGAGGCCCCTGCTGAATGCATTTTGCTCAGCAGAGCAGGTCCATCAGCGATTTTGTCATACCCTGAATCCCCAGAAGGAGACCTCAGTTCCAGCTCCACCTACAAACCTCACTGAGAAATTGGTTACAGCATGAGACTGGCTCCATGACGCTCTTTAAAAGAATCAAAATGGCTGTGGAGCACTTCCCCCTCCCAACAATGCTAGCCAGAAAAGGTCAAGTTACAAATACTATCAATTCTGCCAGGGTCCTGCAACATTTGTCCAATATTTTTTTGCCAATTCTTATATATTGTTTCATATATCCTGCAGAAAAGCCAATTGGGTCTGGGAGGCTTCTTCTGGAACTTTTCACGAGAAGTTCATTTATGGAAGGAAGGTTTGACTCTGAGAAAGCTGTGGAAAGAAACCCACTGATTTCTGGGATTTGCATAGCTTCTGGAGGAAGTCAGAAGCACCTACAGGGAGGGTCTGTCCCCACAGTTTAGGTGGGGACACAGCACAGAGCAAACAAAAAAGCTATATTTCAGACTGGTCAGTTCCTCCCTGTCCTTTAGCAGATGTCAACAAAACACCCGTCTAATTTTGGGAAATATTTTAAGATGGAGTAGTTGTTTTTATTTTAGACCTTATCAAAAAACCTTGCCTATGCTTTCCAGCTCTCAAAGGAATAACAATTCTAGTGAAAACCTTATATTCACTTCTATAGAGTAGGTTCCACATGTAGGGCAGGATTTAATCTCTGGGTCCAGATGTTCATGCTCATTTAATTTCTTTGTGTATAAATCATTTGGGTTCTTCTCAGGTAGCAATGATTTGAGGCAGGAACATGATACTTCAGGTCAACGAGACTGGAGATGGTCTTTATGTATGTTTTGCTTAAAATGAGTCCATCAAGGGCACAAAAAGTATTTCCAGCATCTAATATGCTAGCAAGGCAGGAAGGACAGAATAAAAGAGAAGGGATGACAGTCAGTTCTCTCTCTGTTCCACATCTCCCAGGAGATTGACAGTATTTTCCCTCTAATCTCCTTTTTCTCTGAACAGCAATTTTTCAGTAGTTTCCTGCACTGCAATAGCCACTATTTTTCTCCTTCAAATCACAAGAGAAATCTTAGTTTTATTTCCTTAGGATGCTTGGCAAGGTGTTTCCATCTTTGCCTGTCTCCCCTTTGCTTCATTTATTATTTCTATGATTTCTCTTTGCCATTTATATTATGATACCTGAATACAAACAATAAGATGTATCACTGACTCCTTGATCTATTCTTATACTCTTTATCACACACAGCTTGCTGTTCCTGGAGGTATGGAATACTGGTTTTGGCAGTCATTTTGTCTCAAGTGTAGGCACTCATATTCATGGCCAGCATGGTAACTTCTCACTAATCTTGTCAATATATGAACATTCAAGGAGCATGTCTCTTCCCAAAACATGTTTCTACAGTAGTAGTAAGATAAAGAGCAATTGATAATTAGAATCATAGAAAGGACCCCTGGAGGTCATCTGGTCCAGCGCCTCAGTTGAAGAAGGGCTTCGTCATTAAGACTGTATGGCTCAGGATCTTGTTCTTGTAACTTAAAACTATTGTACCACTGCAGGACTTTCCACATTCTTTTCTGTCCCCATGGAACTGAAGAGACTTATAGGTCAAATCTCTAGAAATTTACCGGGGTGGAGGGGCGGAGGGATGTGTTAAAAGCGTGATTGGGATGGTGTTGCACTTGTTAGAGGATATAAAGGATATAACTTCCATATTCTCTTCCCCGCACAGTTTAGCCAGCAGCTTTTATACATTTGCTGTCCCTGTCACCATGTGATAAGAGGAGGTATAGAAATGAAATAAAGGAAATCCGTTTATAATATGCTATACTTTTATCTTCAAATTCCTCTTCTGCTCTTGCAGTCTTCCTGATTTGCCATACGGGTAGTTTTAAGTGGAAATGTAGTATTTTTAAGCCTTCCTTGACATAGGTTTACCTGAAATTTATTCCATCTATGGCATTTTCATTTGAGTTTTTCTAACTTTTCTGCCAAAGTATTCTGTGTTTATATCAGCTGTTCCCATTCAAGATTGGCAAGAATCTGATTCACTGTCTTTTATGATTAAAGTTAACTCTGTTTTGTCTCTGTCTGTTATGCTGAAGTTAGGAATACATGGGGTGTGTGTCTTATGAGAATCATCATAAACATACACCCCCAAAGTGACCTTTCCATTCCAATATTTCCTTTTTAAAAAAAAATAAATAAAAATAAAAATAAATCAGTTACTATGGTTACTATAGAATCAGATTCAGAGACCTCCAAAATCCAGCTCAGGTTATGCAAGTGGTGAGGCAGACTGGACATAAAATTGATGTATTTTAGCACTTTCCAACTTCAAAGCACTTGACAAATTCTAAAATCTCTGCTTTTGGCACATCAAACATCAGGAATGCTGGGAAAGAGTTGTACCACTTGAGTGGTAGCAGATGGTGATGTTAAGTTTGCAGATCATGCTGAGCTAGCAGTGAACCTGGTGCCAGAAACACGGGGAAAGCAGTACAGATCCAGCAGAGACAGTTCTGTTACCAGCTAGCAGATGAGTCATTGTGTGACCGAAAGAGTGACCCACAGGATGATTTCAATTACTCATGTCCCAGTTCTTCTAAAACAAACAAACAAAAGCCTTAGGAATGAGCATAATTTGTAGCAACCCATCAAAGCCAACTGAGTTATTTGCATGTTGAATTTTTGACTATCAGCATGTACATTTTCTGGATCAAAATTTTGTGCTTTCTTTTTTAGAAATGGCAGCTAATTGTGGTGTGTTGGATTTTTTTAGAGCATGGATCTCTAAGGAGATTGTGATCTAGTTGAATCCCAAATCTCTGTCTCTTCCTCATATGAGAGGGTATTTGCCTTTAGATTTTGGTTGCTTCAACTTTCCATCCCATGTATGTAATCGCAGACCTGGACTTGTTAGCTTCCTTAAAGAATACCTAATAAAGCATTAGCCTGAGAGTTGCAACCCTTAGTTCTAAGGCACATGCAATATGTTTAACTAAAATTAGCAGAACATTCTTTGGAACAGTTCAGACAGTTTTACCCCATGTGAAGAGTTTCTTGCCAGAGTCTTTAATAACACTAAATTATAGAACCTTCTATTATTCTACAATTATTTTACTAGTACTCAAGCAGATGTATCAAGTACTTGTCTTCTTTTCAAGAGGAAATTATGAATTTGGGGTTCTAGAAACACTGCAGTGAGCTCTTTGTGTGAACCAGAGATTAAAAAATTCTCATATTTCAATGTTAAGAAGATGTGCCTTTTAAAATAATTTTGAAATCCACAGATACGTAACCTCTAGAAAACATATTGTAAGACTGTACATATGGAAACACCCATGGATTCCTCACTTTGCTATTCTCAAGCAAGAGCATGTGACAGGTGTCTGCCACAAAAAGATACATCAGTGAAACAAACACCACACAGAGTGATGTTTATTGTTCTATGTCATCATTTGTTCAGAGCTGTAGACATTTCCAAAGATAGCACAAGGGAAGAAGGCAGGAAAGTTCCAAGGCAGAAATACATTTTTGTAGAACAGTTTACTCAAGGATACTGTGTGGGAAAAGGTATTAGTAACTTGACCATGTTACTAGCTCAGAGCATCCAGAATCACCTAAAGGTTCTTCAAAAAAACTGAGATTCAAACTAGAAAGGAAGGATAAAACAGTGTCTCTTTTCCTGTCTTACTCAGAGCTGCTTTGGTTTTAAAGGTCACAGTCCACCAAAGTCATGCATATAAAGCCTTTCTATTCATTTCACTGGAAGCTGTAAGCCAGAAATGTAACAGGAGAGAAAATCTGGCAAAAAAAAAAAAAAAATACTATTTACTTCTAAGCAACATGTGCTGTTTCATTCCTCTTAACATTTTAGTCATCCAAGCAATGAAATGACAATGCATCCACAAAGTAAGGTGATAAGAGGGAGATTTCAAAAGTATTGCCAAAAGTGTGCAAGCATTTGAACCCATCTTTCATCCTTGCAGCCCTGCATTTCTACACTCATTTTTGTATATGTTCATATGCAAATCACCCTCCGCATCGACACGAGTCAGGCATGCATATGCTTAACAGACAGTGTTGCAACCCTATCATTGGTCTCACACCTTTCTCGCTGTATACGGTAACAAAAGAACTTCCCTTTGTTGAGGTATTGGAAGAAAAATATAACTTATGTACAGGTAAACACCTTGGTTTGAATACAGCATTATGCTTTCTTGAAAACAGTGGGACATCTGTAACTGTCATCAGTGGTATACATACAGAAATGTCCTTCAGAATTACTTCTTTCAAGATAGTATCTTGGGTTTTTTCAGTGAAAAATAGGAATATTGCAGACATTTCAATGAAGTACAGTGTACGTCTGCTGAGAACAATGTGGCCAGAAGCTATCAAATCTGGGGAAAAAAAAAAATCCCAGAAGAATGAACAAAAAAATCTTACATATAAAACTGCTCCACACTTTTGAGTGTTAGATGTATTTACTACAGAAATGAATTATTGTGCAGAATGCAGGTCAGAGGTTAAAGGTTGTGATAATTCATTATACATTGTTTAGTGGGAGGTGTCTCTGCCCATGGCAGAGGGGTTGGAACTAGATGATCTTAAGGTCCTTTCCAATCCTAACTATTCTGTGATTCTAATATGGATACTGCCATTATGGATTGAAACTGAAATATATGTTTGCACAGATTTCCATTTATTGTAAAACCTCTGAATTCTGTCAAATGCTGCATTTAATTTCTTTGCTTCTCCTTAGTGAGCATAAACTATAATATCTATTTTCAGTACTATTTTTATATTGTCACAAGTTCTGAAGCAGTGGTGTTGTGGGAAGCAAACCAAGTTACCAATGGAAGCATAGAATACTCACATTCAAGATTCAATTCTCAAGAAATCTAAGCTTTTAAAAACATAGGAACCCCCCAAAAATCAGAAATATGCTTCTATGCTTCTATAGTGGTGATGTAAGCTATAAAAACATTGGCATGTTACTCTTGTAGCAAACTTTCTTATCAGTGACTAGAAATATAAGCAATTTTGCTCTTACTCCTGCAGAAATTCTGTAAGTATTGACCACATTAAGCCATATATTGTTTAAAGAAAAACAACATACTGCATAAAAATATAATAAAACAACAAATATCTTCATTTAAATAATGTATGCCAAATCAGCAGTGCTATTTGCAAAGAAAATTGGAATTGACTGAACAGTTGGAGCACCATGATGTTGGTACTGCAAAGCATTTCTTTAGCAAAGCCACAGACTTCAGTTAAAGTCAGTAAAATAAGATTGTTACATAAAAGGTCTATAAAAAGTCAGGCAATATGAACCTCAACATCTTGGCAGGTAAGTGGAAGGGAGGAAAATTCAGGCATAAGCATGCTGAACATATTTGAGGGAATGTTGACCTGAAAAAGCAGAAACAGGAAAAATCTTGTGTCTACTTTCTTCAAAAATATTTACTGGATACTTTAAATCACCTCGTGTGCTCTGCAGTCCTATAAAATAAGAACTTCTTTTTTTTTCTTTTTCTTTTTCTATTCCTTCATCCCCATGTCTTATAAAATATTTATATTTGTCATGTTTATTTTTTCTTCCCAATGCCTTTGAATCTCATCCATGTCAGCTATCAAAGATGAAGCTTAGTTGTTGAAATGATGTTTTGGTGATTTTCTGAAGAGAGTTTCATCAGGATCTTTAGTCTGAAAAATCTAGCTACCCTAAACATTATTTCTTTCATAATTCTGGGCTGTGTGAGGATAGCTGTTCTTTTTTAGATCTGGAATAAAATATAACATTACACAAAATATTTGTGTTTAAACCTGCATATGGTTCACAGTTTGACTCCCTGGCAACCGCAGACTTCACTTCTACAAACTCCCCAGTGCTTATTAGTTTATTTTTTTTACATTAAAGTTATCAGTGTTCATCATATGCTCTGACACAGGATTCTGATTAAATAATACTACCCTCTATTTTTCTTATTGCCTTGCTTAAAATAATGGTCAAAGCTAAGCCTTATTTTAGTTGCTTACAGGAATGCTTTATTATGAAGCATTAAATATGTCATCCTTCCCTGGATAATAAGCTCTTTGTCCTCCTTCCTGTCTCAGATGTGGGCCTACATTTTCATTTTTGCATTTGTGAAACTTTGATTTTCCCTTTTATTTCTTTTGTTCACTGTGACGCGTTTGACAGCTTGTCCCTCACTCACATTATTCCCATGCATTTCCACCTGCAAGGAGAACTTACCAATGTGTCACGTGTGTCTTCACTGCTTAGGAAAATAGGAAGTTGGAAGTTTTCTAGTGGTTTTGTATTTTACAATGAAGTAATAAAAGCAAAGAAGTTGTTTTACTGCTTAATCTAAATAGGCACTGAATCTATAGTTATAGGAGAGGTAGCTATATAAGATTAGCTCTGAACACATGACCATAACTACTTTTATTTATTCCCTCTCATAGTAATAGTCTATTGCTCCCAATAGGATTTTACAATAACAAAGGAAAAGTTTTTAAGCTCTATTACACCAAATACATATGTTTTGATGATTGCCAGATTGCAGAAGTCCTGTGCTCCCCAGGGGCACTTTGTTGGTCTCTAGCAGACACAATTCCAGGTTGCTCTGGAAATGGTGATGTGAGCTAGAAAGAGGAGTCACTAGTTATATGACATGCAATTTAAATTAAAACCAGTATATGCCATAGACATGCATACATAAAATACTCACCTCAATATTTTCAAAGGTTTCCTGAAAATCATGTGCTCAGATATTGAAAAACAGAAGTGTAAGTCATGTTTTAATAGCAATAAAAACATAAAAATTCTAATAATAAAAAAACGATTGCCCTCTCTAAATAGACAATCTTTTTGTTACATTATTGCTAAGTCTAAAATTCATGACTTGAAATCAAATTCAGTATTGAGTGTCAAGCAGAAATAAATTCCTTGATAAAATATTTATCCTCAATGAATAACGTGCTACCAACAGAACAGAAATCTGAGGAAACAAAACCCAGTAGCAACTGGCAGAATAGCCATATGTAGGTCAGGAACTGGAAAGGTTGACATTGTATATTACATTCAGTCTGTTCTAATAATCCCTGTGTTCTCAGACATGAAATTCATCTAACCCTTTTTCCAAAATAATGAATTTTACTTAAAATAGAAAAATATCTATGTAGGAGAAGGCTTCTAAAGATAGAACTAGTAATATTTCAACACATTTATTTATCAGAAATGTTACTTGTGACTTTTGGGAGTGCTAGTTGTTAAAAATTAATTAATTAAAGAAGTCTTTTTTTCTGCAACCCATCTGCTGTTCTTTTCCAGTCTGCCATGGAAGTTATGGTACAGACACAGCAGTACCACAGGTATTTCTTTGCCAAGTGAACGTACCCTCAAAATTAGATATGACAGCATCACTGAGAAGTTCAGTCAGTAAGAAAGATGTTTATTCCTGTAGTTTGGGTATTTTCCCACATTTTCCTACTTATTTCTTTAAAAGCAAGCAGAACATTAAACTCTTCCAAAGGCATCCACAAGTGTTTTACACTGTATGTTAATAGAAGTCTCTTTAAAACTGTGACCACTTAGATGAAACTTTGAAAGGAAAATTATTGCATGCTGTAATTTGATCTGCAAAAATTGGTGTATCTGCATCATATTTACATATAATTATGTAGGTTTACACTGTCTGTTAAACAGATCTGCTATTAATGCAAACTGTCAAATATTAGTGTCACAGGAATACTTCATAAATAAGGAAGTTAAGAGGTGGTGCCAAATTCTCATTTTGTTGACGTGTGTAAATTTGGCTTTAACCCTATTTCAGAAGTGAAACAATAACAGAACTTGGCTCACAAGTTCAGCTTTGTTGTTTCTGCAAGCCATGTTGGTCCTCACAAAGCAAACAACAACAGTGGAAGCTGGTGACTTTGAAAGTCTAGGTATGGCACCTGCATGGAGGAACTGCCAGTCAACACTGGGTGTATTTGATGAGCAGGAGCAGCAGAAGCCAGCTGGCAAACTATGAGGAGAGATACCTGTTGAACAGGTCTCATTGCTCCTTTTAGTATGCTTTCCAAGGATAAGGTCCTGTAAGGTTTTTCAAGATTCTCTCTTGTTTATTTTAAAGAGGTTTCTGTGATGCCTGTTACACATTCTTTTTTATCTGAGAGCATAAAGATGAATTCCAATGATGTAACTGATGCTTGTTGTCTTTAACTTCATAATCATGGCATATATTATACGAACATGTAGAGGTGCTTCCTCTTCTTGTGCTTAGGTCATTTTTGTTGATGGTAATTAAAAAGCAGAAAAATCAAAATTGGAGTGTTAAATGGTTGAAATATTTATCATGCTTAACTCCTTAAATTATACAGCAGGCACATCTTTATCCCAGTGCTTCTTTTTGGCTTGTTTTGCTTTTAATTGTGGAGGTTTTTTCCCAGATAAGTGCTTTTCTGATTGACTTATGAAGCATCTTTCCTGATCAGACTAACTGTTTTTTACTGGTGAGTAATTCACATAAAAAGTAAATTAAGCCTTTGACCTGATGTCCCAGATGCTTCTTGGCACAGGAAGAGTCTAGGCCACTTAGTTTCCTAGGAAACCTACAAGAAAGTCCCTGTTACTGTTCCAAATAATTTAAATTTCCTTGAGTTTTTACTGCAAAATATCATGCTATGGTAGCTGTATTTTTTCCATTGCTTATGCCCTTCAGACAAGTGGGAAGAGAAAATTCTTTTTGTCTCTTTCTCTTGGGAGGTTATAGTTATCACTCAGAGACAATATAGGCCTCTACACTTCTAAGCTTTATTTAACAGCCAACAAAATGTTGTGTGATTTTCTTTTTTTTTTGTATGTACAATGCAATTTACTATGCTTTTCCTTACAATGTGCCTTTACCCACTAAAACTGATATCTGGTATTTTGCTCAGTCAATGACATAGTTGAGTCGGTAGACATTATTGAGACCTCATATTCAAATCACTCAAACAGTTCACTCCTTAAAACCTGTGTAAAGTAGTATTATATGAGGCCAAATTATTCTGTGCTGCATTTCTGTGAACTTTTTTTTTGTCTGATTAGAGTAAAATGAGAGAAATTAAGATATATTCTATTCTATATTTCTGCTTAGTTCCACTCAACTGGTTAGAAACCATGGCTCATTACAAAAATAAAATGTAGATTCAAACTTCTTGTGTCTTCAAGATAGTCATTGAGCTCAGTATTTTCACTAAGTCTTCAACTGCTCATACCATATAGGTTTGAATAACTATCATTCATCAGCTGAATCTTGTTGTACAGCTGTATGTACCATAATTAGGTTTATATTAAATATATATGCACATAGTCATAGGGAAAACTGTACTACACAGAGAAGTAAAGCAATTGCCAGTAAAATGCATTTTGAAACTATTGCATTTTAATGAGTTTCCAATTAAAACAACAAATCAGAGGAATTGACATCAGTGAATACTTCTTGTATGGACTTTGATCTTTTCCAGAAGATCCCATTGCTTTGATTAAAGGGGGTAAGAGAAAGCTTTATGTCTGGCTCTGATGAAATAATTAGCCAAATAGGCCAGGATTTCACATATTAATGTCAGAAAAAAAAAGTACTAGTCCTCTTGAAGAATCATTTAGCTTACTTTATAGTTATGGTATGCAATTCCTATTGCAATTCTAAACAATCTTCAGAATATCATTTATTTTAAAGTTTGTGTTGTGAGGAAGAATTATCGCTATTTTCTATGTTTAACCCTATTTATAATAGGCTCTTTGATTTAACAGATTAGAAGATGACATGTGTAAAGTGTTTTTACTTGTGCCTTGTTATAGACAGGTATATAACAAGGAAGATTCCTATCTTTCTAAGCCTACTAGAAAAAAGGAGCTGTTCAATACTCTCTTCCATGGTTAATGACTTCAAGCAGATCTACAATGAAATAGACTATATCTGAGTGGAGATTTTGCCTCGATGTCTTGAGACAGCAGTACTTGAAAGAGAGATGGTAGGAAAGGAATCTTTATGTTGCCAGTTTTCATGGGAAGTGATTATACTGCATGCAACTAACTGTACTTATGGTCTTAGGCAATAAGCACATTTTTTTTTATGTAAGTGTACAGGACATAATGAACAGGACAAGTGTTGGCATCTGAATTTATGGTTTGTTTTTCTCATTTTCTTTCCTCTGTGAAAGTGTCTCCCTGTTCTCTCCACTGCTGTAAACTGTGTTAGCTCCTAAAATAACTTTAGAATAAGCAGGATTATTGTAGTTTTCATCTACTTCTATAAATATATCATTCTGGGAACTATAATCATGTGATTTACCACCACCATGAAATCTAGGATCTTATGAAATCTTCTCGATTTTCCTTGTATGGTTTAAAATACTCTCTGTGTATTCTGTTTAAATAAAATCTAGTCTGAGGAGAAAAGAGACTTCACAAGTGCATGTATTCTTTAGCCAGTAGTCTACATCACATTTCTTTGTTAATTTCATGTAAATCTACTGATGTTCTAATTTTTAATCTTGCAATATTTTTAATGTTATTATCTATTTTTTCCCCTCCACCCTGAGCAGTCAATTGGTGTTTTATATTCTAAAGCTTCATATTCCTGTATTTATATTTTGTGTTATATATGGAGATAAGTGGTAGAGGGATGTCTTGTCTTGGTGCTGAGCCCTGCAGGACCAAACAATTATTCAAGATCTGTCTGGCTTTGCTGATGTCTAATCTCAAATTGAAGCTGGAATGTGAAGCAAGATTTAAAAGCTTCATCTGCTTCTATCCCCCAAACACACAAATATCTTCAGCAAAGTTACTAAAATAAAACCAACCACCACAGTTTTTCAGCTGTTGTTAAAGCTTCATTGTCAGTTCATGCCAGCAATAAGGGAAGTATAAGGAAAAGAGGGAAGGACTATTCCTCCAAATTCTTTTAAATATTTGTAAGTGTTTCAGGAACTGATCCTTAATACTTACACATTATGTATGGTAAGCACTTACGAAAAGATTCCTAGGCCTCTATTTCTTTAAAAAATGCAAGTTTGAGTAAGCATTGGTTTCATTTTTGTTAAGAAAGCTATCATTATACAACCATGTTAAAAAGAATGCTGTGGCTATCCATGACTTTTTATGAAGAATCTGTAGAAACAGCTGGTGATATAGACTCTTACAAAAAGGTCGGGTTTTTAGACTATCGTAATTTTATTATCAAGTTAAATAAACCAGCTATTTGGAGGGCTGATGGTTGTTTTTTTTTTTTTCCTTTCATTCTGCTTACTTTTCTCTTCAAATTGTATTAACAGCTTCCAAGTCCTGGGTGCCAGGGTAATAGAATGTGAATTTTGGCAAGAAATGAAACAATAGTAAACATAATTTGGACTCAGTATGAGTGATGCTGTTTAATGTCATCAATGACTAAAACTGCCTTCCAAGTGACTGAGGTTTTGCACTTTTTATTAACTTAAGGTCTGCTCTCCTTACATTATTTTCTGCTTCTCAAAGGCCATTACTTTAAATTGCATTCATATAACTAGTGACTCCTCTTTAGAGACCACATCACCATTTCCAGAGCAACCTGATGATGCATATTGTGGATAGATTCATGTTTCAGGGTTATTTTCTATTAATTTCATTTCATTATGCCTGCCTGCCCTTTCTCAACAATGGAATCTTAAATTTTTTAATGCTGCTAAATCTAAAAAAGAGAAACTGCTATTTTAATTTTAGCTTCTGTGAGTACTTTTGGTTTTGAGCAGCTGATACAGCAGAGCTAGTGACTGAGTACATTTCAGCTTCCATACAAGCTAAAGCCAGTGAAATAAGATAACCTAGCATTTGAAAAGACAGTTAAATACAGTAAGTGGAGTATATACAAACACAGTAACTATTGCCTTCTGATTTCCCTATTCTCATGTTTGGATAAATATTGTAGGAGGTGGAAGAAAGAGGGAAAGTCAGAGCTCAGACACAGTAACTGTAAAGAAGAAAAGAAACAGTGCAGAGGTTGCCTGCTGTTGTTGAGATGCAGAAAGTTAAGATTTCATACTCTTTTAGGCAATACAGTTCCAGAGGTGAGGGGTTGTGAAACCCTCAGATCTGCTTTGAGTCCTCCTCCATTCTCAGGAGGTTTGTACGGAAACACAACCCCCGTGATTCTCATTTATTTAGTTAAGCCTCCCTTATTGTCAGAGATGAACTTGAGATGAAATCCTGGCCTGAGTGAAGTCAGTGAACTAACTCCTGGCAACTGTGTGGAACAGAGTGACACAGTTTATGCAGCACATCCCCCCCGTAACTTTTCTCCTTTTATCTGCAGCACTATCAAGATGTAAATATTTCCCTCTCTTCAATGAGCATAACTTCCTGGTACAAGTTGTATAACAGTATTTGCACAAAAACAATCTATAACAAAATATAATACAGAGGTTTAAAGACAAAGGTCTGAAAGATTATCTACTACTAGATGTGGAAATATATTGTTACTTTAACAAGTCTTTATGTAAATGACAGGAAAATATCTTATGTGGTGGTCAATCTAACCTATTGCACTTCCATGTTTAAATTTGCACAAAAGCAGCTTAAACTTGCTAGGGATTTGGATCAGGAATCTCCTGAAGGCTAAAGCTGCCATGTATTATTGGAACAAAAAAAAAAAGGGAAGAAGACATGCATGAATGGAATACTGGCAGTGTGAGATACCACATTTTCCTAAATCCCACCTCCTTTTGGGATTGAAAGTAGAAGTTATCTACTTCAATAGGTGGTATATCTAGCTGCCCTGTCTCTTAGGCAGAGCAATCTGCTCTCTGCAGCTGCCACACTAGGAACTGGAGCCTGCTCAGACTAAAAAGCCTTTTCCTTCAGACAAGAATGTATTTGCTTTGAGTGTAACACTACTGCTTAGAAGGGAAATCTATTACTGATGCTACTTTAAAGGCAATCAATCTGTGAATCATCTGAACTTTCCCCATCTTCATGATATCTGGGACACAGTTTTCCTATGCTATGCCTACCTGCAGAAAAGTTTGAAGGTTTTTTTTCCCTTGGTTGGTTGGTTGTTTTTTTTTCTTGTCATGCCACATTTCACTTTAAGCATCCTGGCAAAATTCAGATCAAAGTTTTCATCCCCTCCAATGGTTTCATTATGCATGTGCTAGTCCTGTGCTCTCATGTAAGATCTGAAATCTAACACATATATTCTAGTGCAATTAGGCTATGATTCCTGTATCAGTTAAAACATTAGGGAAGAATTAAAGTTTTCATATCCCAGGAGGGATCAGAGAATAACATGTTGGGCCATTCACTGCCTGTCACTATCTGATATGCTAAGGATTATGGAAAACTTGAAATTCAGGCTTTTCCAGATAAGGCAGGCTACTTTATGAAACAGTAGCTTCTGTATTTCTGGGAAAAAATAATTTAATACATTGTCTTACTCTTAGGCAGATGAAGGACTAATGTACACATCCACCACAAATTCAGCAGAATGAGAATAAAATTTCCCATTCAGTTAACAACAATCGAAGAAACAGTTCAAAATCAATAGATTGCAACACTTTATTCCTGACTCATCTTCTGCTTTGTTTTATTTTTGTCTTCCTGATTTGGTTAATTAACCTGTAGGAACACAATATCTGTTTTTTTCTTTAAATCTATAAAAGGAAACCCTGCAATAACCTGTCATTACCCCATGAAGTTATCCCTCTTTCTCTCTAGCTAAAATAACACTGAGCAGTGCTAGTACATGACCGCTATCCTGCTAAAAGGCAATGCTAGAGACTGAAGGAGGCATGAAGCAGAAATCTTCAATGAAGATAAAAAATAGGGCTGGAAAAGACATTGACGTTGTTAATTTCACCCACTTGACTGGTGGCAAAATCATACCTGCAGCATCTGCCAGGCAACCTGGCAGAAATCCCTCTTATTGTAAACTCAGATTTTCAAAATCTCCAAATTTTCAAAAGATCATTGTTGTTTTAACTTTGTTCTGCTGCAATCAGCAGTGAAGGTCATACAAACCACAGTGGGGATAGAGCTAAACAAACTCTGACAACTCCTGGAAATCTCATTTGCAACTGTTATCACCCTGGAACAATAATGGATAGAAACCAACCACAAAACAATGTGTTGGGAAGGAGGACACTTTTTGGACTGGAGGCCAGAACTGAAAGGAATTTTCTCTTCTGCCACAAAAGAAATAAAAACACCATTAGAATCTCTAGCAGTAAAATCTTCCCCATAAGCAAGATAGAGAAGTACCTATTCAGACAGAAAGCCCTCTGAGGGCTCTGAGCTGAGGTCTGATTCATTACAAACTGATTATGAGCTTTAGGATTTTACCTGTTGATCCTGATCAGCTTGCTTAGGTACTACACAGAGCTACGCTCTTGGGAAGTTTGAATGACAAGCAGAAAGGCAAATATTCTTCTCTCTGATGCAGTTCATTTTGCATGCCCGCAAGTTTACATGTAGGCATTTACTTTGACTAGTTTTTGTGGCGAGCTGACCCCAGCTGGGCACCGGGTGCCCACCAAAGCTGTTCTATAAATCCCCACCTCATCTGTGAAGGGGGAAGAACTTACAATGCAAGGCTCCTGGGTCAAGACAAGGGCACGCTTACCCATGTCTTTAAAGGGCAAACCAGACTCAACTTGGGGAGCTTAGTTTAATTTATTACCAATCAAAATCAGAGTAGGACAATAAGAAATAAAACCAAATCTTAAAAACACCTTCCCTCACCCCTCCCTTCTTCCCAGGCTTAACTTCACTCTCGAATCCTCTACCTCCTCCCTGCCAGCAAAGCAGGGGACAGGAAATGAGGGCTGTGGTCAGTTAACCACAAGTTGTCTCTGCTGCTTCTTCTCCTCAGAGGACTCCTCACACTCTTCGCCTGCCCCAGTGTGGGTCCCTCTCACAGGAGACAGTGCCCGTGAACTTCTCCAGCATGAGTCCTTCCCACAGGCTGCAGTTCTTCACAGACTGCTCCCGTGTGGGTCCCTTCCATGGGTGCAGTCCTCCAGGAACAGACTGCTCCAGCCTGGGTCCCCTGTGGAGTCACCTGTTCTGCAGCAAACCTGCTCCAGTGTGGGCTCCTCTCTCTATGGGGCCACAGGTCCTGCCAGGACCCTGCTCCAGCACAGGGTTCCCATGGGATCACAGCTCCCTTTGGGCATCCCCCTGCTCTCGTGTGGGGTTCCCCAGGGGCTGCAGGTGGAGATCTGCTCCACCATGGACCTCCATGTGCTGCAGGGGCACAGCCTGCCTTGCCATGGGCTGCAGGGGAATCTCTGCTCTGATGCCTGGACCACCTTCTCTCCTTCTGCACTGATCTTGGTGTCTGCAGAGCTGTTGCTCTCACATGTCACACTCCTCTCTTCAGCTGCTGCCACACAGTTCTACCTCCTTCTCCCTTAACTATGTTATCCCAGAGGTGCTACTGCCATCACTGATGGGCTCAGCCTTGGGCTGTGGTGGATCCATCTCAGAGCTGCTGGCTTTGGATCCATTGGACATGAGGGAAGCTTCTAGCAGCTTCTCACAGAAGCCATTCTTGTAGCCCCCTGCTACCAACACCTTGCCATGCAAACCCAAAACAATATATTCTTTCTGATGCAGTTACTTTTTCATGCCTGCAAGTTTACAAGTAGGTATTTACTTGGATTGTCAAATATTGGCAGTGCAGGACTGTTGCTGTAGGGAAGAAAAAAATCCCTGGGCACTAATAAATCTCACATGTTGAGCTGTTCATACTCCACTAGCATTTTTCTGTCACCCAAAGTTTCCCTGATAGCATTTCTACTTCTTTGCCTTTTTTCATTTTTGTTTAGTTGCTCTTTAAGCATACTTGTTTCTTAGGGGAAATTAATTAATTCCTTCTATGATCCCATTAAAAATTCAGATCAGTTATTTTATGCTAGTTTGCTTTATTTTATGCTAAATTGCATATCTTAATTGTGATTGTGCAGTCAGTCATTTTAAATTGATTGGGTGCTTTGCTCACTGCCAAGGTTACTAGACTTCACAAACCAAGATTTGTGGCAGGGAGCCTGGATCAGCTATCTACACAGTCATGTAGGCTCAGGTTCGGGTCTTGGCAGGGTATATGCTCACATCAGAATATACTGATTGCCCAAATATGTTGTCCCACACAGAGGAACTTGGGCCCCTGGCAACTCAGAAACTCATAAAATAGAAAATGGAAAACAAACAGGTTGTCATTGGAATACACTGCAAAGAAAGAGCCTGAAACAGCAGTATATCTACTTCTGCACAACTGGTAGAAGAAATTTAGGAAAGAGGATGCTTGTGAAAAGCACTGGTCAGGGAAAACTTGGTGGGAGGAAAGCAATCAACACAACAGTATATTATGAAAGTTGGAAGGAACTATGCAAGTGATAGCTTAATACTACATGCCAAGGAGAGCTTAAAGTCAAATCAAATTAACACCCTAGCTGCTTCAATAGAGTCTGCATGGGTTCATCTGCGTGGAACACCAAATCTATATGGATTGAAATCTGGGCCTGAGCAGCAAATATAGTCCCGGGTCTATATCATTGATGGCCTAATCAGGACAGCAGCACTAAATGTAATGTGCAGAGACAGATCAGGTCAAAGAGGCAGCAATGGCAGAAAACACAGTTTTATTGAATTACTTCAATTACCTCCATCTTAACTGGGAAAATGTCACAAGTGAGCATGGAGCAGAGTTTAAATGTTTAAATGCTTTCTGTGGCTACTGGTTGAGTGCACAAGAGGAAGTAGCATCCTTAACTTAATGACAAGATATGTCCAAGATCAGGATCAAAAATCTGGACTTAGGTGTGCTGCTCTGTAACAATGGACATGAAGTTCACAGGTCATTCCAATAGGATTCTCTAAAGATCCACCACAGGCATGCTCAGCTTCAAAGACAACCATTTCAAGGTGAGGAAGTTTGTTTAAAAGCAACCAAAAGGGACAGCTAAAATACTAAATTTTACTAGGCAGCACTAAAAGTACATGGCACTGTTCAAGGAAGAAACAGAAAAGTACTTGAAAAGTAGGGCTACTTCCTCAGAGTGAAAGCTAAGGACTTTTCACAAGTGTCTTAGAGGAGAAGTGATGGAATCAACCAAAGCATGTGTAGCACTGAAAGGAGGGAGGGAGGTGAACTGTTCATCATCTCTCCCAATCAAAAACTACTGACAGTCAAATGGATCAAGCAGAACAAAGTTCAAAACAGGCAAAAGTATGTGGCTCTGAAGACAATAGAGAGTAACTCTGTTGACTACCTCACCAAAGGGTTTTGTAGGTACAGAAATTTCAACATAGTTCAAATGGAGACTGGTCTTGGAAGNCAAAACAGGCAAAAGTATGTGGCTCTGAAGACAATAGAGAGTAACTCTGTTGACTACCTCACCAAAGGGTTTTGTGGGTACAGAAATTTCAACATAGTTCAAATGGAGACTGGTCTTGGAAGAGATATTTTGTGGGTTACGAAACATACAAATCATACTAGGCTCAAGAAGCCTTCTTCACTGAATGTGACTGGAGAAAACTGTTAAGGAGAAATATCACAGAAGTTTGCTCTATTCTTAGTCCTCCCTAGGCATCTGTTTATGGTCACTACTGTTTTTTTCCCCGATACAAAATCTATTGTGCCAGGGAAAACATTACTTAGTTCAGGGAGGCTCAAGGGAGGATGAGCAAGTCACAGGGAGAGTTTATCCAACTCTGTTTTTATAGGGGATGGTTATTATTAGAGACAGAACACTGGGCTAGACAAAGGAGAGTTCACAGGGTCTATATTGCCCCAAACTAGTAATCTATTTTCCAAACCCATAGTGAAACCATTTGTAAATGAGTTTAACTCTGTGAGTATGGCAAAGGAACTGAGTCACCTGCCTCTGTGGCTACAGCTGAGACCTGGACACAGAAGCATTTTGGGTGCCTGAGGGCCCTGGTCAGCCCTTCACTCATCAAGCCCAGGTTCTTGAAACCCAAATGATATAAAATTCAAAGAAACAGATAAGGCAAGGAGAGGTGAAACCCACGTATTTTTACAGGAAAAGAAAGTGTCCACAGTTGTCATGGGAAAGAAAATCAGAACAAAATTGCCGAACAGCTGTACCTAAGTCACTGGGTAGACTTTCAGAAAGCAGAACTTCTGCAAATTCAGCAAAGTATGAATCACACAGTGCCAATCTCTGAATTCAGATCAATAACATCAAAGACACTGGTAGTCCCTCAAGAATAATTATTCAACTGGAGTAGGAAATATGAAGACTGCTTCATGCTGTGTCTAAAACTGGTTTTTATCAGTATTTCTGCTTAAAACAAAAATTATGTACAGTTTCCATTAATTTGCCTTGAATTGATAGATATATCAGCATTTATTGTCTTGCACACCTGCCTGCCTTTGAATAGAAGAGAACTTGATAATACAGGTGGTCCCAGACTTGCCTTTTCCCTGTAGTATTTTTGACTGACCATATAAGTATAGACAGCAGTAATTTGCATGCAACCTAAAAATTTTAGTATGTTTTTAAAAGGATGAAATTGATAATGCTATGTAGATTTGTTTCATTTTTCCTAGAGACTGAGGGCGTCAGAGTCCACACTGCAGTATTTTATGTTCATCTGTAGAACTCTAAAGATTATAATTTTCTATTAAGCTTAATAAAAGGGTCCCAAAAGTCCATAGAAAAGCTTTTTCTTCTTTCAAATTGAAACCTGTTGTGCTTTTCTGCAAGGGATTATTTTGCTCAGTTTTTAAATAACAGACCACACAGTAATTTGCTGTCTCAAAATCCCATCTCATGTTGCATGGCCCAGTGAAACAAACACTGAAAATCAGTACCTATATATATCAGTATATTTACTTAACTGTTTTGTAAGAAAGCAGCCTGCATAAAAGCTTGAGCTTTTGAACTATTTCAAAGACCCAATGGACAATTTGTATCTGATATTTATGCACTTCTAAGAGCTTGCTTCTTTAGTAAATGAATCATCATTAAAAGTTACAGAAGCATTCAGCAATGAGATGCAGCATGTTCTTTTGGCAATTATGTAATGAATATAATTATCTAACTCAGTGAATGCACACATTTACATTCCCCTTTATGAGAAGACAAACATCAATGTCTGGCCATACTTCATAATGCTATCTGTAGGGCTGTTTTGTTTTTGGTTTTTTTTTTTGGTCAATGCTGCTTTAAGTAAAAGGACTGATTATTACAGTTAACCCATGGCAATAACTAAACCTCTCAAGAAAAATACTTCTTAATTACTGTACGAATGAACTGGAGAAAGGATAAAGAAAACAAAGCTTTAAATCTGTTTTATGGTACTTTCAACCTATGAAAGGAGACCTCTACAAAGACTATGACCAAAAGCTCCTCTGTAGTTGTTATAATCCTAGCCTTCTTAAAAGCATTGATAAAACTCACTATAAACTCAGTTACAGTCTTGCCAAAATTGTGCGCCAGCAAATACAAGATTCAGTTGGTAATAGCCAAAATTACATTGATTTTTCTTATCTGTATTCTTAAATTGAACTGAATACAGAAAAGATGGTATCTTTTCCCTCCATTCCAAAGAACAAACACATTTAGTTTTTATTATAATTCCATACAGCACATTGGGGTGAATTGAAATCCCACAGAGGTAAATGAAAGTGATATCACCAGCTTCAAAGAATTTGGACTAAGATTGAGGTTTGACATCATTAATGCAAATGTTGAAAAAATTTCCAGCCATGAATAACAACACAATGCAACAGAATGGATATAGAGTGAAAAGACAATTTGTAAGGTCCAGATTCTTCTCTCAATTACTCACACTAATTAGAACCTTATTGTTGAATAGACACATTCATTTCTTCATGACTATTCAAACTGTTTACAGTCCTCCTCATCAATAAAAAAGAGCAGAATCTCCAAATAAAATTAGGCTGGAGAAAAGAACCTGCATTTTTGCTTTTATCAAATTAAGTTTCCACAAACATTTATGCAAACAGTATTTTATTTTCAGGGATGCTGGCAGGAAAAGTCTATGGAATAATCATTTGTCTGGGCTGTCCTATGATGATTTTGCACAGGCAAATTCTGCACTACATGAATGAATAACATCTACTTTGATTCATAAGCAGTTCTTCCAGGGACAAAAATGTACATTTATAGCTAAACTACTAGATTCTCACCCCTCTCAAATTTTATTTAACAGAATAAAATTTCATGTATTTAGTTTGAAATGCATGTTTGCTAGTGAGATAAATGTTATGCTCCAGAGAGATGTATTCGTAGTGAACTGAATTTCAAAATTAAACCTTTTTTACAAATTCTTAAATTCAAAATTTTATTCCAAAAGCATCTAAGAGCAATGTTTATCAATTAAAGGAAAAATAAATTTAAAAAAAAAAAAGAAAGAAACATTTGTTGGCTGAAGCAAGTTGTAAAATTCAATCCACCTCAATCTCACTAAAATAACAACAAAGAAGAAAAGTGCAGCCAAGTATTTTTGCTGCTACTTATTTCACATAACTAGCTTGAAAGCACTTTAGACTAGATAGATAGGATTTAAGAAACTTCTGCTTTCAAAATTTGGCTTAAAACCACCTCTTTCCCCACTGCCAATGAGGCTTGCTTATGAATGAGTGTTTCTTCAAGGATGTGTAGAGCCTGGAGGGATTCTTAGGGATCCATAAGCTAGCTCTTGTTTTAGGCCAATGCTGTGATGTGCAGAGGCGTGAGGGGATGAAGAGCTTTGCCAAGGCACTCCCTTACCTTCAGCAGAGTTTGGAAGTTCAGGTATACCGTGGCACAGCCAAACTGTTCCCAGCTGGGCACTAGTGGATGCCACCCTGAGGACCTCACCATCATGCTGAATTTGTGTGATGATGAAGGGCCTGTGCCAGAACACATAGGAAGATTTCCTTAGGTCACTATATTAAAAATAGTCTAAAGTGAGCAAGGAAGAATAAGGGCAAAACCACTCTGTATTCCATGTTAGTAGGAGCAAGTGCCAATGGACTTTATGAACAATAGCTGATTAGAAGCAGGATATCCCAGCATCTCAGCAGCTGATTTACCCTTAGATCTACCTTTTCCAAAAGACCTCTGTGTTCTTTATGCTGTAAGTTTTCCATTACTACTCCAACCAGTTTCTCATTTACTCCATCTCTTTTGAGCAGTTCCTGAAAATAACTGCTGATGGCTGCTGAATTAAAGTCTCCGAAATGTTCATGGAGCTATGTGTTGCTGCAGGGTGTGTTACAGAATCCTGCACCACTGTGGAAAATGTGCGCGTGCTTACTCCATTTCCTTAGGGGAATGGAAAATCTTGTTTGTGGGTATTTGCATTAGTTTCTTGCCCATGCAACTGTTCTGTCCACAGACTACATGTCGTGATATCTTCCACACCAAAATGCATTCTGCTTCTTGCAACCTCAGTTTGGTTGTGCTTCTCAGATTTTCTCTTAATGCTTCCAGTACATTCTTGTTGCTGCAGGTTTCTGTAAGTTCGTGGTGTAGTAATACAAACCATCACAGAATTTTCTCTATTTAACTCAACAGCTTTCATTCTTCTCTGGTTCTGCTGAGAGGCCTCCCGGTCACCATTGTTTCTTCAAAGTTTAAATCAGTCTCCAAAGTTAAAAACCAAGATCTGAAATTACAGAACACATCTGTGTAATAGGTTACAGAGGTTTCAGAAATGCCTTCTAGTTCTTTTTATATGAAGCTGATAGCATTCAAAACACCATTCATTAAGGGAGTGTTATATTTTAATTAATTATCATAAGCAAAAAATTTTCCTGGCCAACCAGATCTTTCTAAGGGAAAAAACAAAATATTTCAGGTTTTTTGTTATTTTACTTTTTCTCACCATCTTAATTTCTGCTCAGTTTTTACTTGTTAAGGTTCTACACCTGCTTGTATGTACCAATCTTTCTTAACAACACCCAGCTGACACTATCCCATGTTCTTAGCTGGGATTTAAGAGATATTAAAACTAGAGCCAATACCAAACTTAACTCTTTTATGCATCAAAATGTAATTGAACAGAGAAGTAATAAAACCTCTTGTTCCACTAATCATTGCCAGCATCAATGAACGTTCCTAACAGCTGCTGGCTTGAGGCAAACTCATTTTGCATAAGGGATACAAGTCTGGCAAACTTTTTTTTCTGTATCTTCCTGAAATACACTTCTGAAAGACCTGATTGCCTCTCAGCTTGGGCAGTGCTGAGAGCTTTTGGAGTTAAAGACTTTTGTGACTTACAGACCACATGTACCTCTACCTAAAGGATGCAGTTGAGTAGCCATTTTTCAGAGCATCTAGTGGAAAGGATGCTGCACCAATACACACTTCTTGGATCATGTTGAGAAAACAAGAAATTAAAAAAACTAAACTAACTTTCCTCATATTGACCAAATAGGATCACTTTTCTGTGTCACATAACATTTTTCTCTTTTTATAGAACAGTGACAATTATATGGCTTTTCCTTTGTCTCATCCTGGCTAGACAATGGTGATTTGCAAGGAAAGCGATGTTTATGTATCCATTTTCGCTCTGAGAACAGACTGCTGCTATGTCTGAGGGAAATGTTTAAACTACTTTTGGTTTGCTGCTATTTGTGCTATTGTTTCTTTTGTTGCCTGTGTTGTCCTTTATCTGTCACACCAGCTCACCACTTTAGTTGTTTAGTATTCTTTAGACTTTTTCCCCTGACAACATATGATTTCATCTCTGATGACCTATTTTACCACAATGTTTCTCTGTAACAGATACATGTGAAAAAGCTTATTTTCTATTGTTGTCTTAAAACTTCTGTTATAAGTTAAAAAGCTAAAAGTTTTGGTTTGATTTTATTTTGTATAATCGATGTCTCCCTTTTCTTAGTGATGTAAATAAATCCAACCAAAAGGTAGAAATAAGGTCATTTGTTGATTCAAGTGTTAGAATGCCTGTAACCAAAATATTAAAACATGATGTCATTTTGTTTAAGGCACCTTACTTTCACGATNTTTACTTTTTCTCACCATCTTAATTTCTGCTCAGTTTTTACTTGTTAAGGTTCTACACCTGCTTGTATGTACCAATCTTTCTTAACAACACCCAGCTGACACTATCCCATGTTCTTAGCTGGGCACCTTACTTTCACGATACAAATCTGAGAAGTCAGACTACTTAATAGGAAAAAAAGGACTTAAATATTTGCTGAAACATATCATGTATATTATATAATATATTCATGTGTATACACTGTTTATATATATATGTGTGTATGTATATGCTGAAACATCCTGTCTGTGTATGCACACATACATATGTGTGTGTGTGTATTCTCCTGCTAGATGAGCACATTTTGGCAAATTTTGAAACTGAAAAACAGAGGCTGCAGTTCATGTACATAAATCCACCATCTGAGATGTGTATATGTGCATTTTATCTGATTTCAGAAAAAAGCATATTCTGAGTTGCATGTTGTTTTTCTCAGAAGGAATTTATTTTTTAGGGGTTTTGTCATTGCTGTTGTTTTGTATGTCTTTAAAACACAAGCTCTTATTCATGTTATACACATTTGAATTTAGTTCAACTCTAAATAAATTGTTAAAATAAAGACATGTTCTGCTTAATTTAGAATGCTAATTTTTGCAGCCACAGATTTCTAGGGCATACAACTGTGCCCACTTACTTGTTTGTATTTTAATAATAATAAATGCACATGAAAAATAGCTAACCATAAATACATAAGAAAGAAATAATCTATCTATTACAAGCAGTTTGACTTTCCTCATAAGAAACAGTTTGGAATTGTTACTCAGCTGCATTTGAAATGTATTGATTAAATTACATATGTCAACACATTCTGAGGAATATATGCAAGTCACCAAATGCTTGCTTTGTTACTAGAAAACCTCATTACCAGAGGAATAAAATAGCTCATAAGTGAATCTCACTACTTGTCTGTCTCCTTCTGCCATGTCAATAACATTCAGATTTTCAAATAACATATTCTGATGTGAGGCACGCAGCAGGTGTGTGTGTGTGATGGGACTACTTCTGTTGGATGTTGATTACTCTGTGTAATGTGAAAAGCTTCCTATTCCCACAGCTTTATGCAATGTATCAGTGGTAATGGATTCATAATCATTATCAAGTTTGATAGAGGCTTGACTACCATAACAGATGTCTTCTCAATTTTCCTGTTGCGTATGTTCTTTTCCCTCTGGAATAACGTTTACATAAAATTCCAGTATTAATGTATGTCTTTTATGTTGTTTTGTATCAATCGTTGACTGCTGTGATCAATCTTTTAATTCAGATGAATAGGCAATTACTACCAAATGCCAAACACATCAGCAGAAATTCAGCAACTGTCAAGCAAACCATAGTGACCAGAAATATTGGTCTCTGATAAAGATAGCACAAGGATGTTATTGTAAGTTTATGCAACTGAATAGGGTTTCAATTGGCAACAATAATACTTATTTGATACTTTGCCCTAGCAAAAGGAGATAAGTAAATCCATTCTTTTTCTTTCTTATCATTAGTTTAATGCAAATGAGTGCTGACCAACTGCTGTCCCACCTTTACCAGGGTAAATTTCTTCAAATATATAAAAAACATAAAGATCTCAATTGTGTTCTAAGTCTTAAAAGGAAAAACGAAAGAAAGCAATCTCAATGTTTTCTTTAGAAAACAATGTTTTTCTTGTCTGAAATATATATTTCCACTTACTTCCTGTGTAGATCATTTGATACTGAACTTCCAGAAGACTGCTGTGATAAAAAAACAGATGTCTACTCTTTAAAGGAGGCTCTTTCAGTTCCTGAGCTTGATATTTTTCCCCTTTCTTCATTTCTGGCTCTATCCTTCATGGTGCAGCTATACAGATTCTAGACAGTTTCAGAGCACCTGGTTCAGCTTTCAGCATTGATGTCCTTAGGCAGCAACATATATATGTTTGTCATATGTACATGTACTTTTTTTCCCCAAAATTATTCATCACTTGTTTAGCTGTAGTCTAAGACCTTTTCTTCACTGTAACAAACAGCTCTCTTCTGCTGGTAACCTCTTGTGACCTGTTTCTCTTATTTTTCATACAATAAAACCACAGGAAAGTAGGATCCCAAAAAATTATCATCCACTGCATTCCTCTGCCACAAGACAGGAGAAACTCTACGTATTCTGACATATAGTGATCTAACTAGTTAATAACTTCTATTACTGGCATATCTACAGCCTCCTTGGTCATCACACTATTTCATTATCTTTACATGCAAGGTTTTCTAACTTCTAATTTCTAACTGTAGCATTTTTTCGCTGCAATTTAAACTTATCCTTTCCTATTTTTTACCAATCATGTACATGGATAGATGATTATTCTCTTCCTCTTGGCAAAAATGTTTACATGCTTAGTCTTGTCTTTTCCCCTATTCCCTGACTAGCTCCAATCTTCTTTCCTTTAGGCTACAAACAACCAATTATTTCAATCTTCCCCCAAAGATCATGTTTATTCTATTATCTGGGAAGTAATAAAAGCATTGAATGAAATTAAATCTGTTTTCCAAGGTTTTGTATAGAATACTTCTTGCTTTTATGCCCTTGAATATTTCCATAAATAACTATCTCCAGTTATGCATATGCAGACAGGTTTGCACCTTCCATACATCAGTTTCTTAAGGACTGAGTTCCAAGCTTTCTTGGGAGCATGCATGTGAAGCAACTGCCTCCAAATATTTGGTTGACTGATTGTTTCAGGATTTTCCCTGGGAACTGAAGTTAAGCGGATTAGTCTTTAATTTCTTGACTCATTATTAAAGTTATACAGTGTATTTGTCCTTACGTAATCTTTCAACACCTCATCATTCACCATTGCTTTTCAAAGACAGTAGCTTTGCGATTACTTCAGACAGTGCTTCAAATACCCTAAAATGAAACTCATCTGGACCAACTACTTTGAAAACTTCATAATTATATGTGGACTCATTCACCTGCTTTTTCCTTGTTCTTCCCTTCATTTCTGTGTATCTATCCCATTTAGGAACCTCTTCACTGAATTTTGAAATGGAAAATTTAGACCATACAGCATCAAATCTCTGTTCCTTGTTTCTATGATCATATGTACAAACCAAGATACTTGCCAAGAGAATTGCTTCAGAGGTAGGCAGTCCTGGCAAAAAGGCAGATGTGGCTCACAGGCTGGGGATTACTTAGGTTCTGATCACCTGCTCTCCAGTTCAGGCAAGATTTAAACAGACTTAATCCCTATACTCGCTTTCTTAGGAAAGTCAGTTTTTCCTTAAAAAAGAAAAAAATAAATTGAAAACAATTTCCACAATGATCTGCACGTGTTTCCTATTTGAAACTGTTGCCATTCCAGAGAATGACTAGATGAAACTAAAGTGAAAAATTATGACAACTCTGCGCTTGGAATGACTATTGTATGTTTACTGCTGGTGAGTGGTTTAATAGCATTCATTCAAATATGCTGATATTTCCAGATAGCTTCAAAACTGGAGAGGCTATAAACATTCAGGGAAGTTGGGCTTTGATGTGAACATGGCCCTGAGGGTAATTTTAGGTAAGTAGGTGAGGTTCGCTATCAACAAATGCTAAGTCTCACAGGCAATGGGAGGAAATAAACAAGGTACAAAAGGAGACAATAGAAAAACTTCAAGGAAGCAGTATCCAATTTGTGAAATCAAATTTATTTCCCATTTTGCGGCTTTTCTAAGGTTGCTTTTACAGACCACACAGAGCTACGACCAGAGAGGGCTCAGCATTTGTTATCTTCTGTTGAGCTCAGACTATTAAACTAGGGGCAAAGCTAATTTGCTCCTGGACCTGAGCTCAGCTTCAAACAAGGGAAAAGAGATTCAAACATGGATTTCAGCTCATAGAGACCCAGATAGTATCCAGAGATCCAGAGAAGCTGTTGAAGAAGTAGAAGGGTTAGGGGCTAAGGTGCAGCACCTAGACATGGCAGAGGTCTGCCAGAGGAACAACCAGCCCTAGAAGCTGAACCTTCTGCCTAGTGCTTGCTGAGTGGTCACAGCCGACCTGGAGCCACATGAACCATGCTACAAGCCTGCTGCCACTATAACCTTCCCACCCCTGTTCTTTAGTTGTCTTCAGCAAAATTTGAGAATGAAACTTGGAAATACCCATGGGGGAACTTCTCTTTTAAGATCTAACATATGAAAAATTTGACATACCAAGTATAATAAAAATAGTATAAGCTTGAGACATGATCAAAGCCTCTTTGTGCTTGCTACTATTCAAAGCATAATGGGTCAAATTCAACCTAGAAGCACCCCTAAAAGTTGGCCTGGCATAGTATTCTTTTACATAATGAGTTGGGATTTGTAAAATGCAATTGTGCCAACACTAACAGGTCAGGAAGTGGTAAACTAAGTGCCTCTCAGGTTAGACCTACTGAGCATGCATGACAGGCCTGATGGGCCATCGCCTTCCAGACTGGACTCCTGGGCTACCAGAGACAGATTTGCCACTTGAGGAAGTTCCAAATTATTTTCAAAGTGAATTCAAGGAACTATACAGAGGCTACAAGGGACTTTCCTTCTCTGTAACAAGAACCTGTCACAAGAAGGACTGTGCATTTGCACAGAGACCTTCCCACCACCACCACCACCATCCCCCCACACACACATACCCTGCCTCCCCGGATAAGTGAAGTTGCTTTTTAGAGGAGGAGGGTTGGTGACATCCCCTCCAGCAGTGACAAACCAACCACTCAAGCACAAACATGGATGCTTTCCACTCCTTGGAATGGCTGAATTCCAGCAGGAAGGTTTGAGTTTGTACCACCCATCTGAGTCTGTGCATATGCATACGCACAGAGGGCTACAGGTTGTGACACAGTTTTCATTTAATTAAGGAAATTAAGAGCTATACAGTTAATTATAAATATACTAAAAAAAATAATCAAACGAATTTCAATGAATTATTCCTCTCATCCATGAAAAGATCATGTTCTTCATTACATGTTCTTCATTAGTACAATCAGACTTTTTAATTCCTGTAAGAGGGTGTGTGCAGTTCACTTTAGATTTTATTTCTCTCTTCATATTTCATAATCAGTAGTTCCTACTTCATTAAGGAATCACTGGCATATTCAAAAAGAGGCTCATAAGATAGACCTGACTTTAATGTTTGAATTGAGAAACTAGTTTGTATTGTGATTTAATCTAAAATAAAACTGGAAAAAAAAATTGTCTAACATAACAGTCAAGCCATCACAGACCTTCCCATTTTGCCTGCCATCAGGGACAATAGATGATCAGTGAACTTTTCTACAGGATATCTAAAACTGAAATTAAACAACTGTTTTAGAATGAAGGAAAATCTAGAATGATCAAATGGTTAAGAAACTGTCATGCATGTTGGAAATATGCAAGTGCAGGCTTTCTTAAAGTCACATCACTATTAATTAAGAATGTAACTCTGGGCACTGAGTCATACCATTGCTTCTTTGTTTCTGATAAGCAGTTCCAACAGCTTTCTATGCTTAGGGCCCCAGTGCTAAATGAGGTTTAAAAAATTAGAGAAGGAGGTAAGATGCTATGCCATAAATCCATTAAACATTTAACAAGATCACAAGTGCTGTTTGGGTACCTTTCTAAGATTTGAGAGTTCAGATTTAAAACAGTACATTTAAAATGCTCAGTTCTACAATGCTTGAAAAATAGCTCCTGGCTTTCGGTTGAAATTCATGATGCTACATCTGGTGCCTAGGGTGTAGCTCCATATTGCAATATCTCTGCTGGCAAAGCTAGTTTGAGAGGTTCCTATCCTGAGGTTTTGTTCCCACCATTACCTTCCCAAGTTTTCCTGTCTCCCAGTTGTGTTGATTAAGCTCTTTGTAAAGCTATGCCACAAAAAGGTATGAGCAATCAAGTGATAGCACATATCCATCTGAGGGGTTGGGAGTACAGTGGTAATCCTTCTTTAGGCAGGATTGTCCCTAGTAACAGTGGGAGGGGACACCACACAGCAAGTGACAAACATATTAAACTGTGATTTAAGGAGCCTAAAGTTTGTTTTTTTTTTTTTTTCCTCAAAGCCTTATTTTGGAGAACTCAGTT